>APFE030926552.1:0-17206 GCA_000404065.3 Pinus taeda | reverse complement strand
TATGACAGGAAGGTGGTACATGACTGAATGACAAACTACTATAAGTCTGTCAAAGATGGGATCAAGCACACGCTTGTGCCCATAAAGGAGGAAGGAATAGTAGGGACAAGTGAGACAAGAGTATTGTTAATGAGTGGAAAACAGTTTCTGAAACAAGTTGAGGACAGCGAGGTGAGCTATGCCATTGTAAGAAGAGCGAAGATGGTGCTGCTGCACACAGAAGTGTCAGATTTGCCTACAGAAATTTAGCAGATGTTGCAAGAGTTTATGGATATAGTGGTGGATGATTTGCTAGATAAACTGCCCCACAAAATAAGCATAAGTCACCATATTGACTTCATACCCGGAGCAAGCTTTCTGAATAAGGCAGCATATTGGATGAGCCCCAAGGACAACGAGAAGATTAGAAAGCAGGTGCAAGAACTACTAGATAAAGGATTGATAAGGGAGAGCTTGAGCCCTTGCGCAGTTCCAACGGTTCTCGTTCCCAAGATAGGAGGAGAGTGGCGGATGTGCACAAATGTGAGGGCCATCAACAAGATAACCATCCGGTAAGAAGTTTCCATTGCCATAGATGGACGACACGATGGATTTCCTAAGTGGGGCAACATATTTTTCTAAGATAGATTTAAAGAGCCGGTATCATCAGATCTAAATTCGAGAGCGGGACGAGTGGAAGACAGCCTTCAAGACTAATGAGGGACTGTATGAGTGGCTGGTTATGCCATTCGGACTAAGCAATGTACCCAGTACATTTATGCGGTTAATGAATGAAATGTTGAAAGAATACATCGGAAAATTTGTGATAGTGTACCTGGATGATATACTAATTTTCAGCAAGAAAAGGGAGGAGCACCTTCGACATGTTCGGAAAGTGCTGGAGAAATTGCAGCAGAATAAGCTACTAATAAATCTGAAAAAGTGTACTTTTATGCAAAAAGAT
Source organism: Pinus taeda (assembly GCA_000404065.3). Lineage (NCBI taxonomy): Eukaryota > Viridiplantae > Streptophyta > Pinopsida > Pinales > Pinaceae > Pinus > Pinus taeda. Next base: position 16,263 of record APFE030926552.1, on the reverse strand, counting down.
TTGATTTATTTGGGCTTCATAATAGCAGGAAATGAGTTGAAGATGGATCTGGAAAAGATTGCAGCGATAGTCAATTGGCTATCCCCAAAAATCTTATTTGAGGTATGTAGTTTCCATGGGCTGGCGAGTTTTTACCAGAAATTCATAAGAAATTTTAGTGAAATTTGCGCACCTATGTTGGACACCATTAAAAAGGCCAGTCAGCCTTTTCGATGGATTGATGCATCGGAGAGGAGTTTTCAGCTACTAAAGAAGAAGATCATAGAGAGACCTATCCTGAGGTTTCCAGATTTTAAAAAGCTCTTTCAGGTTCACTGTGATGCTAGCAGTATGGCTATTGGAGCTGTACTCATCCAGGAGGATAAACCTATTGCATTTTTCAGCGAGAATTTAAATGAAATCAGGCAGAAATATTCATCCTACGATAATGAGTTCTATGCTATTGTCCAAGCACTAAAGCATTGGAGACACTATTTGTTGGGAAATGAATTTGTGGTGTTTTCAGATAATTCTGCACTGCAGTATGTGATGCAAAAGCACAAGCTAAATCACAAACATGTCAAGTGGATGGAATATTTGTAAAGTTTCACCTTTGTGTTGAAACATGTCACCGGACAAGCCAACAAGGTGGTGGATGCATTGAGTAGGAGGACCTTACTTTTGTAGGAGAGTACTGTACAAGTGCTGGGTTTTGAGCACTTGAAAGATTTATACCAGACTGACACAGATTTTAAGGAGGCCTATGAGGCATGTCATAATCCCTTGGTGAGAGATAACAGTCCATGGTTGGACTACAACTTGTAAGAGAAATTGTTGTTTAGAGGATGACAGCTATGCATTCCTGACTGCTCGATGAGAGAGAACATTATTCGGGAGAAGCACAGTGGAGGTCTAGCCGGACATTTCAGCATAGACAAAACACTCGAGCAACTCAGTCATTTTTACTTTTGGCCAAGAATGCGAAGGGATGTACAACGATTTGTGACCAGATGTAAAGTGTGCCAATTAGCAAAGGGTCACAATGAGAACACGGGACTGTATACACCATTACCTATTCCAAGCAAACCATGGGACTTAGTCAACTTGGACTTCGTTTTGGGTCTACCAAGGACACAGTGGGGTTATGACTTGATAATTGTAATAGTGGACAGGTTCTCAAAGATGGTGCATTTTATCCCTTGCAAAAAAACCAGTGATGCCACTCACGTGGCCCACTTGTTCTTTACAGAGATTGTCAGGCTACACGGTTTGCCTAAGTCTATTCTTCTGATAGGGACATGAAGTTCACAGGTCACTTTTGGCACAACCTGTGGAAGAAGATGGACACACAGTTGAGTTACAGTTCTGCTTATCACCCACAATCCGACGAACAAACAGAGGTGGTAAATAGAAGTCTAGGAAACCTGCTACGAAGTTTGGTTGGTGAGAATTCGCAGACGTGGGATCGAGTGTTTGCCCAAGCAGAGTTCGTTTATAACGACTTGCCCAATCATAGCACAGGTTGCAGTCCTTTTCAGATCTTGTAAGGTATGCATCCTCACAGAGTGCATGCATTGTGAGATCTTGGACAGTAAGAGAGGCAAAGCGCAGATGGAGAAAATTTCACTAACGCGATGAGAGATTTGCATGAGTCGGTGAAAATTAAATTGCAGAAAATAGCCAAAAGTATAAACAGCAAGCAGATTTGAAAAGAAGGGAAGTACAGTTCAATGTGGGAGATGAATTCCTCGTGCATTTGCGCAAGGAATGCTTCCTTAGGGGTGCATACAATAAGTTGAAGTATAAGAATATAGATCCCTGCAAAGTCCTCCAGAAATTTTCAACGAATGCCTATGAGATACAACGACCACCAGAAGTAGGCATTTCACCCATCTTTAATGTGGCATACCTGTTTCCTTACACTACTGACCCAGAAGAAGAAGACAGAACCACACGGCCTACAAGGAATACCCAGGATGGAGGAGAAACTTGGATGAGACAAATGCCTTACGTTCAGCCTCCCAAGATTGAGAGAATCCTCGACAATCAGGTGGCCAAATGAACTCGACAGAAGGAATATCTACAGTACCTGGTCAAGTGGAAGAACTGTCCTATTGAGGACAGTTTGTGGCTTGATGCCAGGCAAATTGAGGACACAAGTTCTTCAATCGAGAAGCTCATGGACCGAAGTCATGATTCTTTTTGCCCCGAGAGCTTGATGCACGAGCATCCAGCTAGGGCACCATGACCGGGTGTTGGTCGCTGCCAGGGTGGAGAGTTATATTAGCATATTGGTTTCTTTATGTTTAGTTTGTCAAAGTAGGACGTAGGGCGTTGTTTTTCTTTTTAATCTCAGTGTTAGTTAAGGACAGTTTGGTCGGTTAGGGTCATTAATTTGTTTGTCCTTAATCAACAGTAGGTTAATAATTTTTCTGTCATTTTAAAGGAAAAAGACAAATATGTCCAATATAAAATCTTGCCATATAGGCATAACCGAATACATAAATAGTTATGTAACTATAAGACTTACAACTAAAAAAGTAACTACACAGTTCAAGTAACTGTAGACAGAGGACATAAATGTAACATCGAAAATCATTGATAAGGTTCGGCATTTTGCATACAGTAATAAAAAGATAGAGAACAAGTTTATTATCCATCCATCTGTAATAATTTCTTCATCTTGTGTATCTATATTTCTCCATCATTAAACAATTCAGGAATGACAAACAAAGTGCAGGCATACAACTTTACATTTTTCCTCTCTTAAAGAACAGAGTACTGGCAGGTCGAACGCATACAATTTTTCAAGATGAGAATGGACAAACAGTGAACAAGCCCATGGTTGGAAGAAATCAACACAGCATAACCAACTGAATGAGAAAACAAGAACCTAAACATCGATTGGACAAACCCCAAAACAAAGCTAATTCGTGACAGTCTTTTCAATGCCATTTCTTTTCATTTCCAACAAAACAGAAAAAATATATGTTTGTTATTACATAAGAGTTCAATATTACATGTCCAGAATAAATAGAAGAAATAAAGACCATGAGATAGATCAAACCCTATTCAAGGGTTTGACATCGTAAAACCCTTGTGTCCAACTATAAGAATGAATGAAAATGAATTACAAAACTGGAACCGCAACAGAAGTGAGCCCAGGTCGTATAACAACACAAGAAAGAGCCAAACAAATGAACGTTGAGGCACGGCCAACAGAAATTACAAACCCTAGTTATAACCCTACAAGACTACGATGACAGAGCCTACCAAAAAAGCACCGAAGGGTTTGAGAACTGAAGAGTTGAAGCCATCCATGTCCAAGGTCGAAACTTTGACGTGCGAAGCCAGAACAGGCAACTGTCAGTCAAACCACGCATAAAATAAAACAAATAGAGATGTAGTTCAAGCAAGGGGAGAACAAAACCTTACCTGGGAATGTGTTTGTACAAAGAAACTGCAAGCTAGTGAGCCACAGAGCACAGAAGCCACCTGAGCCGAAGGGGCGAGACATTGTTAGCATTGGAACCAGGTAAAAGCAGAAGTAAAGCATGGAATGTTGAATTACTTGAGAAATCAGAGCAGAGCGAGCCACCGTTCCTGTAACCTAAGCATGCGAAGACAGTAACAAAACTTTTTTAGTAGCAGAACCATAGAAAAGTAACAAATAGCAGGACAATAACAGTTGAAAACCAGACAAGACCAACTAGTGGTTGATTCCATGCTCGAGCATATAAAATAACAAACAACGCTCAGAAAACGAATAAACCAACCTCCAGAACACATGATAGGGCCGCACAACAAAGAACATTGTTCCCAATAGCGCAAGGAAAGCCTGTAGTTCAAAATTCATTCGCAAACATAACCAAAATAGACCATTACCAGAGAAACCCTCACAGAGTTCACTTTGTAGAGCAGAAAGTTGAAATGACAAGAATGCCAAGGGTTTTACCTGAAATGAACTAGCGGGAAATGAGGATCGAGGCAGGACAGATCAGTTGCCGCATTAACAATCAAACATAAATGATTTCAACAACCACGGAAAATATCTATTGATTACAAGTGTGATTAAAGCCCAATCATAATCCAAATTCGAGTTAACAATCAGCGCCAGACAGACTTTAGTCTAAGCCATATATTGGAGTGTGCGATGGTCCCATCACTACCCACCTACTTTCAAAATCACCATGGACCTTTAAATATTAAAAAAGGAATTGATTAGGCTACCTATGACTAAATAAGAGTTATTCCCCACATGTCCAAACTATCATGTACATTTAAGCTATCATATTTTATCAAAATCCTTTCACTGATGCAACACGTTACAACTTTCCATTATATTTATGCATTATATGAGTTGATGTACTTGTAAGGTGCATAAATTCCAAAATAATTGTCCAAATACCCATGTTTCCACTAAATTAATTGTTTATGTAAGAGACACATTCTATTGTATGAAGCATGCATCAATCAAACACTGCTCTACTCATAGTTTACAAACCCAACCAAATTTTCATACACAAACACATTCAAGACTAATCCACAATAATAAACAATGCTCAAAATAATATTCTTCATCAAACATCTACCAATGCATAAACAACGAGGAGACAAGAGACACATAGAATATGTGATCAACCAGGGCCAAAGACTCTCCAACATGAGAGGAAAACCCAAACGATATCTTCTTCTTATATAGACTTCAATTAACGAATACCAAGAGCATGGCCTAGACCCTTGACTCAATGACCTCTCCAAGACCAAGTCACAAGCCTCCTTGATTCAACTTCCTTATTTTTCCTTGAGTCAACAATGATTAGCCTTCTTCCTTCAATAACTCAACTATCCTTCAAATTTCAGTTCCATGGATCAGATCTGTAGTTCTTGGCCCTCTTGCATAAACCCTAGAACATGTGGTTGACCAGCCTTTTGAACCTTGATCTTCTTTGCTTGGATGGTATGAAATCTTATTATAATTTGGTGTGTAACCTTGCTTATCTTCTTCCTTGATTCGACTTCTTGGACAACAACAAGATCTTTGACCTTTTCTGTAGTAGATAGTTCTTCCTTCCTTCACACGTGTGGATCTATTAGCCCTAAAATAGACCCATAAACAACACCAAAATCTTCTTTCTTTGTTTCCTTCTCTTGGTCAGTTATCTTCGCACTTCTTATTACAGACTTACTTAACCAAATTTGCTTGTGCACAAAAGGAGGATGAGCTACCCTATATATAGTGTTTTTTCCATCAAAAACATGTGCTAGGAAGTGTTAAGGAGTGCTAGGGTAACACAAGGGAGAAATAGGTGAAAATAATGCATGCAAATGAACAATTAAGATTTTGTGGCAGGAAGTGTTAGTAAGTTACAGGTGTGCTAAGGAGGGAGTGATGAGGTATGCTAGGCAGTGTTAAGGCATATTAGAAGCCAGAGAAACATGCCAAGATGTGTCAGGTGCTAGGGTGTGCCAATGCATGCCACAGAGTGTTATGGAGTGCCAGGAAAACATAAGGGAGCACTAGTTTCAAATGCATGGAAATGAATGACTAAGAGTGTGTGACAAGGAGTGTCAACAAGTTCTAGGTGTGCTAAGGAGGGGACGACAAGGTATGTTAGGTGGTGCCAAGAAATTCTAGAGTGTTAGGGCGACATGCTAGGGTATACCAATGCATGTTAGGGTGTGCCAATGCGTGTCAGGGTGTGCCAATGTGTGTCAGGGAGTGTTAGAGAGTGCAACATAAACACAAAGGAAAACTAGTTCAAAATGTATGGAAATGAATGAAAAAGAGTGTATGATAGGGAGTGTCAACAAATTCCAAGTGTGCTCAGGAGGGAGTAACAAAGTTATATGCTGGGTAGTTCCAAGGCATGCAAGAGTGCCATGACATGTCAAGGAGTGGTATGGTATGATAGGGAGTGCTAAAGCATTCCATGGCATGCAGGGAATGCCAACATGTGCCACATAGTGTGTTGGGCATAGAATCCCCCCATAACATGTTTTGCGGCTCAAAGCCCAAGTTTTGGTCAAATATGTTGTAAGACTTCGTGAATTGCAGGCACGGAGTGCAAAATGTACATTGAGTCATAGGGTTGTCTTCCCTAAGTTTTGTAATATAATGTAATGTCATGTTGGCCTACCCATGGTCCACAGACCATGAGATTTTATAAATAAGAGCGAGGCTCTAAGTTATAAAGGAATGGATGGATTGACTAAGGCAATGGATGCAATGATCTAGTAGTGGATAGAGAAAAGGTCTAAGTGTCTTGGGTCGTAGTAGTAGGAAGAGGCTCTGCAGCTGAGTGCACAGAGGCCTAGTAGAGTCCGCAGCTGAGTGTGTGGACCCCTGTAGCTGAGTGCATAGGGCTAAGTCGAGTTTGTAACCCAAGAATAAGAATAATAAAGAGAAGTTTGATTCCAAATATTGTGTATCTGATTTTGCATTACTTTCTATGCATTTATACTATTTTGTTTATTGCACACACTTATATGAATACTAAACACTGTTAAGTATAATTGGGCTCATACAGATAAGTTAAGTAATTGGATAATATTGGGTAACAGAAAGAAACTTGGGTAATAACATGGATCGTGCCTCGAGTAGGGCTACGCGAAGGCAGTATTGCAGGCTGCGAGGTACTGATAGGGGTGCATAGCGACATGCGCGCAGGGTCAAAATGCGGACCACCGAAAAACCATCAGAAATATCTAGGGTGTGGAAACCTCATTCTAGCACCCTCCCATACTACTTCAGGTGAGACCTCAGTCCGCGCTCCGCGGATTGTTGCTGAAAGGGCCAGTAGTACCAGGATTTGTTTGGCTAAATAATCTATGAAGCTAGGTTAGGCCCATACAAGCCAACAAATGGTTCTTTTGCCAGCCTAGACCGGGATCTGCATAAGGGATGTCTGTTGTTGTGTCACTGGCATCCAAAAAAGAAATAAATTGAAGGGTTGTTGGAAAATAATATTCACGAGTTCATGGCGTAGGAAAACCAGAATCTGCGAATATCTAAGGAACAGTGGTTGGAGCACTACTTATATACGGAAATCCATGAAATTTTCTTTGCATCCTTTCCTTTTGAGCTGTATGAGTGGATCACGAGCTAGCAGATAGTGAGGGAAGTTGTAGGCTTGAAAAACCAATCATGTGGACTATGAAATTAGTGCATAGACTAGAAACATCAGGAGATAAGATTGCATGAGTTGTGGACCATTGGCTCAATCAAATTATAGGAGGATTTATCACTGAGTTCACGGTAGATACGACCATCAGCTACAGTGAGGTGGAGCGACCCTTCCTCAAAGGACCACGAGGTAAGTATATTAAATCTCTGAACACTTGGATTAAGATGCTATTGTGTGAAAAGTGGGTTATGCAAATAAAATTAATGTTTGAGACTATGCGAAGTGGGAAGATATACAAAAGCGGAGGTAGTGAAGAATTAGAAACCAATCCCTTAATTTCACCCTCATGAGAAAGCGAGGAAGAGCTAATGAAAGATTCTCTGAGAAGCGTGGTCAATCTCATAAGGCAACAAATTCCGCGCTTACCACCTCCACCTACACTGCCACCCATCTCACCCTCCTCACCTCCATCTCCACCCACCCCACCTCCACCACCACCATAGTTCAGTATGGCGAGTGTGATCAAACCGCCAGTATTAAAAGGATCAGGGAATGAAGATCCGGACCAATTATTGTTCATGGTAAGGGCGGTATGGGAAGAACAAGGAGTCGTGGATGACAATATCAAAAAGGCTACACTGGTAAGCACATTGCAGGATCACGCATTAACATGGTACATCAAGCATTCTAATGACCATCCAAATGCAGGAATCACAGAAGTCCATACCACGCTGAACAGGGAATTTAGGAGGTCATAGTTGGAGACACAATCAATTATCGGGTTTAAGGAGATTACGATGCTCCCAGGTGAGACCCCTTGGGATCTGGACCAGATATAGAAGAGTATGATTCATGAAGCCAATATGGCTTTGACGGATGGACAACACCGCGCATGGTTTGTAGTGTCACTAACACCGCATTTAAGGATGACATTATCACAACAAAAGATTTCCATCCAAGTCAAATCTTTGGAGATGGCAATGATATTGCATGAGACCCATATACAAGACACTGGTCTGGGAGTCCAACAAATCCACACGCAACTGTAAAATCTATGTCTAGAGATGTAGAGTTTGAAACAGGATAGGACACCTCGACCAGAGGCGTGCGAGGAGGTATGGTGCATAAAATGCAAAGGCCAGGGGCATGATAAGGACCATTGTCAGTGTTCACGAATTACTTGGCAGGAGGAGGGCCGATGCCATACGACGCCTACACTATGGTGCTCGATCTGTCAGATAGGAGGAAAACACACTACGGATAATTGTCATCTATTGTAGAAATATACGCAGACGTCCCAACAATTGTTTTATAATTTCTATAGGTCGATAGGCCATGATGAACACACCTCCAAAAGCTACGAACTAATGATGGATCAGACTCCTGCCTACAAGGTGTAGACCGAAACATGAGCCCTCGACCCAAATATAGGAATGGCACAGGTTGGATTTCAGGGGCGTGGACAAGGTCGAGATGGAAGAGGACCAGGAAGGGGTCACAGGCAACTAATTTGTTACAATTACGAAGGGCTAGGGCACTATGCCCGCGATTGTATAAACTCGACAAGGACACCATTTTTGTATTGTACTCAGTTTGATCATGAGGCAAAAGATTGCCCTACATTGATAGCGAGGCTGCACGAAAAGGGGGTACTCCAGCCACCTCCGACTCAAAATTTGCAGATGATGAGGTATGACCATTGGTGATGATAAAGGTAAGAATTCATAAAAAAGCACGTGGGTTCACAAGGCTCCTACAAAGGAACCCAAATTTGATTTAGAATGCGCAAAGGAGACATTCATGTAAGCTAAGAAGAGCTTCACGGAGGCCTCCACTTCAGGTAGCAAGGATCAACTAGAACCAGGGATGGATCCTTAAATGCTCACTACCTTTCTGGAGACATGCATGAAACTACTACATGACAGCAAGGTAGTAAAAGGACTACAGTAACTTATCACTAGGTGCGCGGGGTTAGCAGAACTGCACATCGTCCAGAAACTGGGAAAGCATGCATTATGCACAGGAAGGGAAATGAGGTTGACTGCGCAAATCGGCAAATATGAAATGGATCATGTAATCCTAGATCTTGGATCGGATGCGAATGTACTACTGAAGCAAACCTGGGAATGCATGGGAAGACCCATGCTACAGTGGTCTCCTATTCAGTTGTGAATGGCGAACCAACAGAAGATCCTACCCATGGGAAGATTGCAAGGGGTAACGGTGGATATTGAAGGTGAGAGCACGCAAGCAGATTTTGAAGTGATAGAGATTTTCAATGACAAAAATTCCTATGCCGTGCTACTAGGAATATACTAGGCCACCGAAATGAACGGAGACATAAATCTAAAGAAGCACAAAATTATCTTTGAGAAAAATTCAGTATGCGTAGTAGTACCGCTAGATCCAACCGAAGGAGTGTGATACACTGAACTAGTGCATGGTGGTGATAGTGATGACGATCTCGATTGCATCTACAAGATAACTACGTGAGAACAGGATTGGGTAAACCCGAATGTAGATGGTAGGATTTCATGGGAGTCCAAAGCTCCTACACTTCGGATTCAGACAAAGAAATAGAGCGATGGCAGAATCAACTACATGAAGTAACAACGCTTAATTGAAACATGATGGTTAGATCGCTACGCTGCATGACAACACAGGTAAGGGATTTGCCTACATATGATGGGTTGACAACGATGGATGAATTCCTGAACAAATTTGAAAGCGCAATACCGGAACAACAGCAGTTTGATGCTCTAAAATGTGCACTCCGCACAACGCCCGCAAGATGGTGGGGTGCCCCAGCTAAGGATGAGAGCCAGTTACCAGGGGCAGAATAACTTGCACACCCACCTTTCTCGATGGGCACAGACATATGACATACAGCTTGCACAAATGCACCCACTCCGAGAATAGATAATCATAACAAAACACAACAACAGGAAAGGCGAAGCGCACCAAGGACTATCCACAAAGAAGCATTTGACAGAGTGTGTTGAAAAGGGTTCACCAAATGAGACACACTGACTGGGACCTACATGTACTAGCAGTTTGATGGGCCTATAGGACAGTGTGCAAAACCTTGACTATGGAAATGACTCCAAGGTTGCGGAATAGAGTAGGGACCGTAATTTTTGAAGAGCATGCAAAGAGGAATCCACACATAATAGCACCTGTAGGTGTGACAGTGCGTGAAGCCCAAGACGAAGAAATCACACAGTTACGCGAAGTAGCACAAATAAGACTTTGGGAAGCCATTCAGCAAGGGTGTTGGCATTATGATACAAGTATGACACAGGTGTTGTCCTTGATTGCAACTCACTCAGATGAAAGATCACAATATAGCAGGTAAATAACAAAGAATGAAGAAAGAAAGGTATATGCAGGTTAACCATTGACCAAGCCGCATATACACTTAGGTTCACTGTATACAAAGTCACGTATACAAACAAGGTATACGCAAGTTCACCATTGACCAAGTTGCGTATACACACAAGTTCACTATATACAAAGGCGCGTATAATGTACACACACACTTTCACAGAAGGAAAGGCACGTACATGTTGGAAAACTAAGTTTTGGTCCATCGTATTTGGTTTGAGGTATTGACCCCAGGTATTAGGTCCAAGGTATCGGTCCTACGTGGTTTTGGACCATGGTATTGAGAGAGGCCTAAACCTATATAAGGAGAAGAATATCATTAGGCCAAAGTGCAAGTGTCCAAGTGATAAAAATCTAATGAAGTGTGAGATCTAGTATGCAAGTTATGGATATGTGATGCTTTTCTAAGGATGCACCTATGTGGCAAACGAAGGTTGATGGACCTAGATCATGAAGACTAAAATGCATTATCATTATATGGTATGATCATGAATAGTTCAAATCTGAATACTGACGCATGTCTTATCCTTTATATCTGATGATTTGGGTATATCTAAAGTGGAAAATTGCAGCGAAGGTATAAGTAATTATTTTTATATCTGTACGTTGGTTCCCTTTGGTGAAAGGGTGTATACACACTAGTTCGACACAGCCAAATAGCATATATATTATGATATTTGATATTTAAGGTTGTTGTTGGTTATAGTGGTTGTTGCAGAGTTCTAGGTTCTCCTTTGTGTTCTGGTGATTGTGTTTTAATGATAGCGTTTCAATGATTTAGATGTTGGGTGATTCATAGATTGATGATGCAGATGTAGCTAATGGTTGTATTGCACTATTGATTGATTTTGTATTGATGGATCCAGTCTGAAAATTTATGAAACATGGTCCCTAGAAGAAAAGAGAAGGTCATAGCCTTCTGTAGGTCAGTGCCTATGTACTAGTAAATATATCGGCTAGTACAAGAGATAGGGGGTTGTATCTCCCTTCCAGTAGAGGCTGGAGGAAAAGAGAAGGTTGTAGCCTTCTACAGGTGGGTGCCTACACACTGGTATGAGTCTATGCCAGTACAATATTGTAAATAGGTTTTTTCTTATCTTAAAGAAAACAACAACAGGTGGTTTTTGTCTTGCATTGGGTTTCCACCTTATATCATGGTGTTCATGTGTGTCTCTTATGTGTGATGATCTGTTCTATTTTTACTGCACCTGGTTACTATTTATATGGCTAATCATGTTCTGATGCATTGATTAAAGATTAACATATGATGAATTAACTTAATCATAAGTTTGTTGGATATACACTAGTTGCACTAAACACAATTGCGTGTACACGCGAGTTCCCCTAACTGAAGTAGCGTATATGAATCTAATTATGGAAATGAAAAAGTTATTGATTTGCTAATACTGATTCACCCCCCCTCTCAGTATTATTTCCAACAATTGGTATTAGAGCAGGTCCTTCAGAAGAAGCTTGATCGCTTGAAGGAAGATCCATCATCATGAGTAATCAAGAAAGAGAGGGATGCATTAGACCACCAATATTCGATGTGAGCAATTTTGTTTACTAGAAGATAAGAACCACAGTCTATCTACAATTGCTTGGAATGGATATTTGGGAAATTGTGGAAGGATAATATACATTTCCATCAACAATTCATACAGATACGGAAAGTAGAAAGTAATATGAAATCAATGCTAAAGCTGTTACTATCTTTTTGGGAAGTTTGTCAAAATCAGAGTTTGTCAAGGTCATGCAGATCAAATCAGCCAAAGAAATATGGGACAAAATCATTCTGAGCTACGAAGGAGACTCTCAGGTAAAACGTTTTAAGCTTCAAACTCTAAGAATACAGTATGAAAAGAATAGCTAGTTACTTCCTACGTATAAATGAGGTTGTCAATTGCATGAAGAATCTAGGTGAATAAATTAAGGAATTTGTCTTAGTTGAGTAAGTTTTGAGATCCTTGTTTGCTAAATTTGAACCCAAAGTGTTTTCCATAGAAGAAAAGCAGGATCTGCAGAATATCACTATGACGCAGCTTCATGGAATCTTAATTGCTTTTGAAATGAGAAAAGGAGGACCATTAGATATGAGAGAAGCCACATTTAAAGTATCAACAAAGGGAAAAGAAAAACTCAATGAATCAGGATAAATTTCAGAAGAAGAATATGAGGTAAATTTTGTTAAGAAGCTTCAACGAGGATTTGGAAGGTTCAAAGGTAAGCTACCTTTCAATTGTTTTTCTTGTGGTAGATTTGGTCATTACGTTGCTAGATGCCCTCATAACAAAGGAAAGATGTCTGAAGAAGGTAATAGAAGTTATTATACTCATGGCTTGTCCAATAGTGATGAAGATAATCAAGAAATTAAACTTCTCATGGCATATGAAAATAATGATGTAGAAAAAGAAAAAGTTACCAGATTAAAAGATCAGTTGGAGATAGTAACCAGAGTAAGGGAGTAGCTACAGGATGTAGTGATATCATTAAGAAATGAAATAAATGATCAGAGCATAACAATTCAGAGACTTGAATCTAAGATCCTCTCTCTAAAACAAGATCTTGAAGAATCAAAGAAGTAGAATGAAGAAGCTCTTGAAGAACAAGAACATGAAGTTCTCGAATCAAGGCAACAAGTGGAAAAAGGAAGAAAAGCTGAAGAAAACATAAAGAAGCAATATCTAGAAAAGGAAGAACAACATCAGGTTGAGGTAAATATCTTAAAAAATAAATTAGAAGAAAAGGATAAACTATTACGATTACAAGACAGTACTAACATTTTGGATAATATTCTTAGTAGTCAAAGGTCTCCTACCATCAAAACTAGTCTTGGTTTTCATGAATCTGTTGAAGGGGAATCTAGCTCACAAGGTGAGGCAAGGAACTCTAATGAGAAATATGAAATGCTCAACAAGGAGATGAGAGGTCAACCCCATCAACTACCAAGGAAAGAAATTCTTCAAAGAAAATATTCTACTCCTAACTATGGAAGTGATAAACGGTTGTTTCATAATCTTGGACATGTTGTAGCCAGATGCAGAAGTGGAATGGTTCAAGACCGTCACATAGAAAGATCATCATGTTATAGGTACTTTAAGGGATATTGTTTTGCTTGTAATATGTTTGGTCACAAAGATATTGATTGCAATAAAAGGAATATGAAACATGTAAGATGTTATGCATGTAACAAGTTTGGACATAAAGTAAAGGAATTCAGGAGAAAAATTCAGACACCAAAGCAAAAGGAGCATACATCATCCCAATTCCAGGTATTGAAGAAGACAGAATTATTGTCAGAAAGATGTGGCATAACTCTGTTAGTAGATATAACAGACCTAGGGGAAGCTGAAAGTGTAAACCTTCATTATTCCAATTTTCATACGCAGCTATTATAAAGTGAAGTCACGTATATACGCGAGTTAGAGTTTGCACAGTCGGGTATATGGTGCTCTGAAGAAAAAGTAGCAGGACAGACTCAGGAAAAGAAGTCTGATATGGTTGGCACAGGTACAGGGGGAGCATGTGATTCGAGTAATGCATTGTTGGCATTATGGTTAGAAGTCTTTGGTGATGATGCTTATGTGGCTAAATGATACATCTTGCTACTTATTGTTGGTTGGCCAAGAGAATGGTATTGCAGGTTACAGGTCTAGATGCTGGTGACAGATGCTTATGGTGCAGATCATATATGGTGTATGATAGTTGTTGATGACTATCATGGTCCTGTTTAGATTGCTAGTATTTGTAATAAAATTCATGAATATCATTTGGTGTAAAGGTCTTGCAAAGACCTAATTTGTACCCCCACTATGCATGCGAAGGATGATGTAATAATTTATATTTTCAGTTATGTATAAATATTTGGTATACCCCCACTTGGTTGGGTGGATGAGTCAAAATGGTGTATCCCCACTTAGTTGAGAGATTAACGTATGTATGAGTCATTGGTGATAGGAAGCTAATACTTGCTTAGTTGAGTTGTAGAGCCATGTTATTCTTTTGAAAAATATTTTTGCAGACTCGACATGTGCTCAGGGGGAGCATGGACGGATTGATACATCTTATCATGTACAAAGAGGGAGCTCAATCAGAGACTTCAACATGTACTCAAGGGGAGTATGGACAACATAATGTATATCAAGGGAGAGAATATCTTGGTCCACCCTTTGCCCTTGATGTCAAAGTGGGAGAGTGACTTGGTGTGGTTGGTGCCATCAAGTCCAAAGGGGGATATTGTTGGCATTATGATACAGGTATGACATAGGTGTTGTCCTTGATGGAAACTCTCTCAGATGAAATATCACAGTATAGCAAGTAAACAACAAAAATCAAGAAATAAAGGTATACACAGGTTAACCATTGACCAAGCCGCGTACGCACGCAAGTTCACTGTATACAAAATTGTGTATACGAACAAGTTATATGCAGGTTCACCATTGACTAAGTCAGGTATACACACAGGTTCACTATATACAAAGGCTCGTATAACTACACATGCACTTTCACAGAAGGAAAGGCGCATACATGTTGGAAAACCAAGTTTTGGTCTGTGGTATTTGGTCCATGGTATTTTGGTATTTGGTCCAAGGTATTGACCCCAGGTATTGGGTCCAAGGTATCAATCCTACATGGTTTTGAACCATGGTATTGAGAGAGGCCTAAACCTATATAAGGAGAAGAATATCATTAGGCCAAAATGCAAGTGTGCAAGTGATGAATATCTAATGAAGTGTGAGATCTAGTATGCAGGTTATGTGTATGTGATGCTTTGCTAAGCATGCACCTATGTGGAAAATGAAGGTTGATGGATTGGGATCATGAAGACTAAAATGCATTATCATTATATGGTATGATCATGAATAGTTCAGATCTAAATACTGAAGCATGTCTTATCCTTTATATCTGATGATTTGGGTATATCTGAAGTGGAAAATTGCAGCGAAGGTATAAGTAATTATTTTCAAATCTATACGTTGGTTCCCTTTGGTGAAAGGGCGTATACACACTAGTTCGACACAACCAAGTAGCCTATACATTATGAGATTTGATATTTGAGGTTGTCGTTGGTTCTAGTGGTTGTTGCAGAGTTTTGGGTTCTACTCTGTGTTCTGGTAACTGTGTTTTGATGACAGGATTTCAGTGATTCAGTTGTTGGGTGATTCAGAGCTTGATGATGCAGATATAGTTGATGGTTGTATTGTAGTGGTGATTGATTTTGTATTGATGGATCTAGTCTAAAAATTTATGAAACATGGTCCCTGGAAGAAAAGAGAAGGTCATAGCCTTCTGTAGGTTGGCGCCTACATACTAGTAAATATATCGGCTAGTACAAGAGCTAGGGGGTTGTAGCTCCCTTCCAGTAGAAGCTAGAGAACGAGAGAAGGTTGTAGCCTTCTACAGGTGGGTGCCTACATATTGGTATGAGTCTATGCCAATACAAGAATGTAAACAGGTTTTTTATTATCTTAAAGAAAACAACAACAAGTGGTTTTTGTCCCGCATTGGGTTTCCACATTATATCATGGTGTTCATGTGTGTCTCTTATGTGTGATGATTTTTTCTATTTTTACTGCACCTGGTTACTATTTATATAGTTAATGATGTTCTGATGCACTGATTAAAGATCAAGATATGATGAATTAACTGAATCATAAGTTTGTTGGATATATGCTAGTTGCATTAAACACAGTTGCGTGTACACGCGAGTTCCCTTAATCGAAGTAGCGTATATGAATCTAATTATGGAAATGAAAAAGTTATTGATTTTCTA
>APFE030926543.1:0-12629 GCA_000404065.3 Pinus taeda | reverse complement strand
ACATTTCTACCGATGACTCTGACGATGATATCCCCATTTCCCTACTTAAGAGAAAGAAGCGTCAGACAAAGGAAACCCCACCAAAAAGAAGAAAAACCAGGGTTTCAGCTAAAACATCTGCTGCTTTGGCTACTACCTCTGAAATTGACCTGAAAAGGAAAATGCCCACATTTACGGCTTTCCTACCAAAACGAAGAACCCGGTCATCGTTAGTAGCCAAAATTCCGAATCCCCCTAGTTCACCACCCATTACTTTAAAAATCCGTACCCCCACTCGCCCCCAAAGTCCATCCCTTTCACCCTCGGAAGTGGAAATGCAGAACATTCATAGCTTCGTGACATCATATGTTAAGGTAGCTGATACACAAGAACCAGCTGCCGACACCCAAGATAATAAGGATCGAATGGCTGTAACACAAGAACCAGCCAAGTCCCCAGGTGATACACAAGAACCACCTACGGGGAATATTGACCAAGATGATGAAATGCAACCCCTGCCTCCACTGGAGCCTACTGCCCCGCAAGATCAGCCCACTATATCTGCCTTGCAAGAGGAAATTGAATTCCTAAGATTACAGATTCAGGATTATCAAGAGGAGATAATAAGGATTAAAGAAGCATATCAAAAGGAATTCAGCCTGCATGTTTTAGCGCGAGTGGCCTCGGCAGCAGAGAAAAGTGAAGACAATGAGTATATGTGCGCCACTTGTGGCGAAATATATACCCAAGCAGGATACAAGATAGTGGCGGAACCAAGAGAGAATGTTGCCACTGTTGCATATGACACGGAAAGACCTGCTGCTGCACAGAAAGAAATATCACAACCCTCTGCTAGAATGGAAGGACCTGTTGTTACGCAAGAACCAACAGGCTCGCAAGAGAAAGTGCACACAGAAGAACCTGTTGTTACACAAGAACCAGCAGGCTATCTGGAAGGGAAAGATCAAATAAGGGAACTTACCGTAACACAAGAACCAGTAAGTCCCCTAGCAGAGACAAAAGTAGGAGAAAATATAGACTCACCACGGCTCACCCAAATTATTATGGAGGAAATTTTTACACAGAAATCAGCAAAGGAGCAAGAAGATACAAACCTACCCCGGCCTACCCCAGTTACCACAGCACACAGTGAATCAGGACAGCAACAGGATGAGATACTAGCTGCAAACGAAGAAAAAGATGAGGGAGTATTCCAGCCTACTCCAACAGAACAAATTTTTCTTACTGATGCTTACACACAAACAGAGTCTCCCTCTGTTAATGATGCATGTATAGAAACAGAAAGCTTTCAGGATTTGAAAGGAAAATGGTGTAAAGAGTATGAGCAGTCAAAGGGTAAAGCATTTGAATAGCAGAAAGGGACCTGGTTTAATCACGCATACAGAAATTGGGAAGCAATTGAGCAATGTAGGGCTCAATATAAAGAAATCTCAGAGTTGAAAACCAGAATGACCCAGATGTTCGGATTATTTCAAAGAATACTGGCTATGAGGAAGCCATCTTTTAATTATGCAACATTTTTAAGGGAGAGATTGACATACTTGCAGAGAAAAGCTGTAAGAGAAGGGAGACCCTATCAGGTGGTCACAGCAGAACAATTTATGCAAACTTTTGCAGAGGCACCTAATAATGACCAAAACCTGCTATGTGAGCTTTACCTACACAATGAAGCAGTATCTGAAGAAAGGGACAAGAATATGTTACCTGTGGTTGGTGACATATAGCTGAGAGCCTTCATTTCCTTCTTAGCCAACTAGCTCACATGGCAGAATGCCTTCGTCTCAGCCCAACATAATGAACAAAATTGTCTTCTGTGGATTACGGCTGAACCATAGAATGCAGCTACTTTTATTGTACAGCACCAAGCATTGATAAAGAATGCGGATATGAAAAATCATCTCAGACAATTGCAAGCAACAATCCTGAAGGATTGTCAGCACTATTTGAGAACCAAAGTGCCCTTGGTCGTTAGAGCAAATAATCTCTTTTGGAAAAACTGCCCCAAAGAAAGGAAAGAATATCATCCTTACAATCCAGTAAATTTGCAGGTAGCACTTACAAGGGTACCTTTTTATATTAAATGCATGCAACACTGTGCTGAGAGTTGGATAGGCTACAAGTTTAAATTTCCACTTTTATGGTTACCTGGGGAACAATATAAGGGTCAGTTTGGGTTATCTACTAAGGAGGAGGCAGTAGCATGGAGACAGATACAGACTGTCTGTGGTTTCAGAAAAACGTTCGACGTCACCTCCTACAGCTATTGTCTCAGTAATTTACATTGTTCATCCCAGTACTCCGACTCGGATTCAGAGTAAAACATTGCATAGGGACATGCAATATCTTCAGTTGGGGGGGATGTTAGGATCCAGAATTGACCAATTTTGACCTTATATTCCCATCATAATATTATCCTTTTTCAGTCATAAGTTATAATTTTTGATCGTACAATGACTTGATTATCCCAAGGTATGGAGTAACCTCCCGCATATCTATATGTTTAATTGTTCACTGCATATTCGTAAGTACCTATGTATTTATCTTTGAAAAGCTAACTGAATTGCTAAGTAATTGTCTCAAGCCGCAGGAGTTATAACCTACAGTTGCTGTAACACCAAAAACAACAACTACGCAGTTGCTGTAACACCAGAAGCAGCAACTGCGCAGTTGATATAGTCAGCAACAGATATTATCTAAAGCGGGTATTTTTGCACCAGCTGAGAATCACAACGGAAATTATCTGAGACATGGTTAAATCAAGCAATTGTCCAAAACAAGAAGAACACAGCTACCCGAACCAAAATAGCACAGGGAATCGGCGAGAGGAATGTGCATATCCCAAGGAAGACGGACAAAGACAGTTATTAGCTGTGTAACAGTCTAAACAAAGAATATATCATTATATTGTTGCAATAGCATCTCTGTATTTCTTATTTTTGATTAAACGGGTCAAACAACTGAACCGTAACAATCTATTGTAATAGATGTCTCCTCTATAAAGAGGAGACATCTACATTAGTCAAGGGAGTCTGGACGAGTATTTTGTAAACATATCAGCACTTCTGAACTCCACTGTATCTGAATTTTTGACGGATGAATAGAAGAACGTTATGAGTATTTAAGCTATCCTTCGCATTCTGGGGAATCTTGTGAGAAGGACTGGGCCCACCTTCCTCACAAGATTCACCCATTTACTTTGCTGTCAAGTGTGTAAGTGTGTGGTAGTTTCTTTTTGCAGATACTCTATTTTGGACTTTGTAGCATTACCTCTTGAATTTCTATTTTGCTAGCACTCTGTTTTATCTAGTTATTCGACATTGTGCAAGTGTGTTTCACCGGTGAATCTGAGTGCAATTTGTGTTAGCAATCTGATTCCAGGGGCAGGTGCTGAACGCCCTCATCTGGAGGATAGGGTCCTGATCCTCTGCCAACAGAGCATCCATTTCTTTGTTTCTTAGATCTGTAATCTCAATTAATTCTTTTCAGCATTGTGATAACGTATTACAGGAATTACGTATACTACAGCTTTCAATGCTTTTAGAATTTAAGTACAAACAGTACGCAGTGGCCTTTGGAATAAAAAGACATTCCCAGGTTGACAATTAATGTGGTACTTGATTGTTTAATCAATAAACAATTCAACTAGCCAACATAGGTATGTCCCAATCACTTCGTTGAGCATTGCAAACCTTGGTCAGCATGTTTTCTAACACTTTATTGAATGCTTCCACCATCTTGTTAGTCTGCAGATGATAAGGCGTGCTCTTCTGTTGATATACTTGAAATTCCTCTGTTAGCTTGATGATCATCTCATTCAGAAAGTGTGTACCATGATCACTCATCGAGATCTTTGTGCAGCCAAATTGCATTAGTACATTCTCAAAGAGGAAATTTGTAGCATTCGCACTTGTACAATCCTTCATAGGCTGTGCCTCTGCCGAATGAGTCAAATACTCTGTCATAGTGATAAGGTACCTCACTCCCGTCTTTCCTTGGGGCTGAATGGGTCCCACAAAATATATTTCCCATTTCTCAAAGGGTTGCAACATCATATGTGGATTCAAAGGCATCTCATCCCTCCACGATGGCATGTCATTCCTTTGACGCACATCATATGCCTTGCAATACACTTTTGAGTCCTGATAGAGGGTTGTCCACCACAACCCTGCACGTAGAATCTTCTGCGCGGTCACTCTCCCTGCATAATTTCCTCCCACAGCACCCCATGAACATCCGCGAGGATGCTGATCCTCTCAAACTCGGGTACATATCATCGCAATATCTCATCAGACCCAATTTTGTACAGATGCCCAACAATGACAGAAAAATCTACTGCGCGCACCACTAATTCCTTCTTCTACTAGATGGTGTATCCCTCTTGAGAATTTCCTGTCGTTAGGAAGTGTATTATATCCTCAAAATTACCATCCATGACGTCCACTACAAATAGTTGCACGTTAGGCAATCCTTCCTCCAAATTAGTGGGCTCTTCCCCTGTTTTGATGCGACACATGGTCTGGTCCCGCGTTTAGTCTTCCAGGCTTCACAATAACTTAAAAATCATATTCTCGGAACAATAACAACCATTTGTAGGTTCTCCCCTCCAACACAACATTATTTACTAGGTACTTCAGCGCAGAGTGATTTGTATACATCTTAAAGTGGCCTCCTAACAAGTAGTGCCTAAATTTCTGGAGCGCATATACCATAGCTAACCCTTAGTGCTCAGTGGTGGAATAGTTCCTTTCTGCCTTAGATAACCTTCTGCTTGTGAACGCTATAGGATGGTCCAAGTCTCCAATGCACAAATCATCCTACCCATCATACTTGTCTGTCATTCGCACCTTTGGCTTCCCAAAGCATGCTCCCATCATCCTCCTACATTCGCACCAATCGTCAAAGCTTCCCTTATGCATACCCCACCATATTGCGGGTGTAGCTTGCAATTCCCAATCCAGGCCTGGAAGCTCTGCTTTTCTAGTACCTCCCTCTCGAATGCATCCAAAAAGATATCTACATCATTCAGGCCATCATAAGTAGGTATATTTCTTACCTCCAACGACACACAGTGTAGCAATCAGGCATCATTTTACAGCTCAACGTAGTTACTTCATGTAATTGATTCTACCAATGCTCCAATTCTTCATTAGAGTCTGAGGTGCAGGAACCCTTGCGATCCTAGGTAATTCGTCCATTTACTGTTGGATTCACCCAATATTGGTCTTGCACTGTTATCTTATAGATATTGTCCAGATCGTCATTGCTCTCATAATCACACACTGGTTCAATATAGTGTGATCCCTCAATAGGGTCTAGGGGTACTATTACGTGGAGTTATTTCATCTCAAATATTATCTTTCGCTTCTTTAGATTGATTACCCCATTCATATCAGTAGCCCAATCAATCGCAAAGAGCGCAGGATAGGGGTTGCTGTCATCCACAATTTCTATTACTTCAAAGTTAGCCAACGCGCTTGCCCCTTCAATATCTACCATCACCCTTGCAGCTGCCCCACGGGGATGATCTTCTGCTGATTCACCATCCTTAGCTAAAATTGAGACCACTGTAGGGTGGGTCTACCCATCCGCTCCCAAGTCTGCTTTGGTAGGATGTTTGTGTCTGACCCCAGGTCCAAGATAACCTGATCCATCTCATACTCTCCTATCTGCGTGGTTAGTCTCATCTTCCGTTGCGTCCTTGTTTTATGCTTACCAAGCATTTATACTATGCTTGGCTCAGCCAGAGTGTTTTTGAGGCATCTATTTATGAGCTCCTACAACCCCTTCACAATCTTGCTATCACATAGTAAATTCATGTAGGTCTCCAAGAAGGTTGTGACAATAGAAGGATCCATCTCCTGATTAGGCTTATCCTTGTTTCCTGAGGTGGAGGCCTCAGCAAAGCTCTTTTTTTCTTCCATGAATGTTTCACGTGCACACTCCAAATTGAACTCATCCTACTTTGCCGGAACTTTGGAAACCCATGTACAATGCTCAGGCTATTTCCCCTTATAATCTCTTGTTGTTGCACTTCGGAGCACTATATTCACTTTTAGATCCTCTTCGTGCAGCTCATATCTCATCATCTGCAAATTTTGAGTCGATTGAGGTGGTAGCGCCCCTTTGTCACTTATCCTTGCTATCAGTGTAGGACAATCCTCTGTTTCATGATCAAATAGAGTGCAATACTTGCACGACATATAGGTTGGGTTAGTGAAATCATATGCATAGTGTCCTGGTCCTCTATAATTGTAGAAAATCAGTTGCCCCCAACCTCTGCCAGGTTCTCCTCCGCCTCGGCCTCGTCCACACCCCTAAAAGCTTGTCCACGCTATCCTCACGCTTTGTTCAGTGGGCCACGTTTCTTCCTGTACCCTATAGGCAAGTGTTCTACCAATCATTAGTTCATAGCTTCTACGATTACACTCATCATGCTCTACCGACCTACAAAAGTTACATAACAGTTGCTGCAGTGTCTGTACAAACCTCTGCAACAAATGATAGTTATCCATGGCATGTATTCTTGCTATCTAACATATAGTGCACTACAATGCAGGCCCCGTGCTTGGTCCTACCTCAGGTTCCGACCTCAAAGGAATCATCCTTCCTCCTTCCAGGTAGTTTGCAAAGACCGAGAAATGGTCTTTGTCATGCCCTTGACCCTTGCATTTCAGGCACCATACCTCCTCACGTACCTCTGGTCGAACTGTTCTGTCTTGCTTCAAACTTTTCATCTCCAGGCAAAGATTTTTCAACTGCGCATGGAGCTATTGAACCCCTAGAATTGGATCTTGCATCGGTGTTTCATGCAGTCTCATTGCAATCTCCAAGGTCTCTGCCTGATTTGTTATCTTCTGTTGTGACAACGCAACCCTTAAGTGTGGCAGGAGTGAAGCCACACACCATTCCATATGTTGTTCGTCTGTTAGGTTCATGTTAGCTTTGTATATTTTACACTTCAACCTATGATCTAATTCCCAAGGTGTCTCGCTTGGTTGCATCACAATTTCCTTGAACCCCACAATAAATTGTGCTTCAGATTTAGGCCTATTGAATTCTTTGTTTAGTGCAGTTTGGATGTCTACCACTCCAGCATTTGGGTTATCATTAGAGTAGTTGATGTACCAGGTTAGCACGTGATCCTGCAGAGCACTAACTAGTGCTGCCTTCTTCATGTTATCATATATAATGCCTTGAGATTCCCATACAAATCTCACAATGAACCAGAATTGGTCTATGTCCTCATTCACCAAGCCTTTGAACAAAGACAACTTCACTTAATTTTCCATACTGAATTGCGGTGGATGCGGAGGTGGTACGGGTGAAGTCATAGGCGATGGTGGTGAAGTTGGAGGTGGTGTGGGTGGAGGTGGCAGTCACAGGAATCCTTGTCTTATTAACTGAATAGAACCTTGCGGAGAAACCTGCGCTATTCCCTCTTTGTCACCTCACGGATGTGAAATCAATGGGCTATATTTAGGACCTTTTTTTTCCTTTGGTCTTGTTAGTTTTTGCTTTTCTCATAGCTCCGAACATCAAGGTAGCTGCATAACCTGCTTTTCGCACAATAACATTTTAATCCAGGTATTCAAAGATTTCAAGCACTTACCTCGCGGTCCTTTGAAAAAACGCCACTCCACCTCTTTGTAGCTGACTGAGGTGTTGATTGCAAATTCAGTTACAAATCCTCCTATGATGCGATTGAGCCAATGATCGACAACGTGAGCGATCTTATCCTCAGATGCTTCCAGCCTCCACACTAGCTCCGGGGTCCACACAATAGGACCATCAAGTTTCCACCTTCCTTGGTTATCTGCTAGCTTCACGATTTACTCGTATAGCTTAACTGGAAAGGAACAGAAAAAGATTTCATGTATTTCTATATATGGGTACCTGTGTAGCCACTATTCCCTTGTTAGTCGTGAAATTTTTTTCTCTTGTTCCACGAATTCATGGATCTTCCTATCCAACCAGTCTCCAAACTCTTTCTTAGTTGGATTCCAATGATACGACATCACACATCTCTTATGCAGATTCTGGTCCTGACAACAGAAACATTTGTTCGCTTGAGGGGGCTTGACCCAGGTTCAACATTAGTTAGCCAAACAAATCCCTACACTATTGGCCCTTTCGGCATAAGCCCACACAATGTGGATCGAAGTCTCACCCGAAGCAGTATGGGGGGATGCTAGAACCAAGTTTCCGCACCCTGAGATGGTTGTGATGTTGTTTTATTCCTTCTATTCCAGATTTCGCACAGGTCTCTAAGTTCTAGGGCTTTGTCTTCCCAACCCATTATTCCTCCCTTCGATACCTATGAGAAAGGGTACAGCTGGTCTTCGTGCAGCCCTAACCTTCGATTCAGATACTTTCGCGCTGCTAAGGCAACGTATTGCACAGATTGTCAAGTTACCTTAGAATCTTACTTATCGTATTATATAATTACAATTATCATTGCGTAAACATATGTTCTTACTCACGTTTAGTTACCCAACGTAATTGCATTCATTCGCACATCATATAAGCATTATAAAGGAAATTCATACATAAAATGACAAGATGCATTAATTGAAACAAAGACATAGAATTTGCAGAATACTTCTCTTTATTGATATCTTCAAGCAATTACAAATTCTATCCACCCTGCACACACAACTGCAGCCTTCCACCCTAGGCCTCTACACACTCAGCTGTAGAGCCTCTACCTACGCTACGACCCGAAACTTAGACTTCTTACTTTAGAGATATGACTCTCTTAGACTTCCTTGTCCTACTTAGAGCTTACTTACTTAGCTCTTTTTATGCAATACCATGGTCCGCAAACCATGGGTAGATATTTTACAGCTGACTTAACTTTACAAAACTAAGGGCAAACAACCCTTTATGACTCATAACACCTCCGTGCTCCGTGACCACAAAATGCAGAAACTTTACTATTTAATTACAAAATTCAACTCAAAACATGGGCTTTTAGCCCCAAATCTATCCTTGGGGGATCCCGTTCCCAACATTGAAATATGTACAACAAAACATCTATTACTTATTTATAATTGAGTTCTAAATCACGCCACATCGAAACTTGAGGTGGACTGACAACAATACAATTTAAACTAATTTTCCTAGTCACAAATTGGACTAAATCAATGCATTAATTATGTTACACTTCATCTTGGTGACTATATGAAGTAATACCAAATCAAATTTCTAACATTTGCACCAAATACATTGTAAAAATTCCATGGAAAGGCCCATGGTTTTTTATTGTGTGCGCATAGGATCAAAGACGTGGGTTACCAATAGGTAATTTGGGTTACAGACACTGATTTCTCATTGGTAGTTTGGGCTATGGATGTAGGTTGTCAGTGTCTAATCAACATCCAATTCCTAATTTGGGGAAAAATTAAAATGTATCCACCTAGATCTACTCACACTAGAAACACCTACATCATCGCTCATGAAGAAATCATGCCAACTACCTACAACACGAGAACATCGCTATGCAACATGTCAAACATCAATACCATGCACAAGAAGACTTGCAACTATTGACATCATTGGAAATACATAGTTAACTCAACTGTTTACATCAATTCCAACAACATGTTGCCAACATATAATCAATTGTGCATCTATCTTAGAGTATGGATATATTCCAAGTTCGTCACTCCAATCATTATCTATTTATTGATAGTTCATCCACTATGTTTTCCCTCTCCCTTTATAGGTGAGAGAAATCAAATTTACATGTAAAATTCATACAATTTATGGTAATTATTAAGTCTCCTAACTTATCCCATATTTGGAAGAAATGCAATGATTTATAGATAAACACAAATTTCCCTCTAATCCTGTCTTATGAGGGCTTTCATGCAAGGCATCATTAAGGTATGCCCATCAAATATCCTTCTTGATTTTCTCTTATTTCATCATATTTATGATTGTTATAGTAAAGCTATGGGTATGCATTTAATATGTTTAATGACTAGACAACATATTTAAAAGGTAGAGTTTCATTTTCTTCAAACAACTTGAGGTTTCTACTTGTTGACAAAAACTGCATCAAAAGTTCGACCTTTACAATTTTTCTATTGTAACACCTCCCATGTGATCAAGTCCATTTGTATTAGTGAAACCATCAAATATCCCCCGATTGGGGTGGTACCCAAAGAATGACAGTGGGAGATGCAAATGGTTTAAATGATCACAAGGGGAGCATTGACACAGATTTAAGGTCACCACCACAAGCAATACGTGGTGGTTGCATGACAGTGCCAACCACTAGTTGTCCTAGCCATGCAAAATCATTAACCTCGCATACTCATTCTACATGATTATTCTCTACTCGACCTAGTTGTTGGCAGAAAATTTAGAGCAGTGAAGACCAAAGGTTCGGCCTGAGTTTGCCAACAAAGGAAGTCATTGTAGTCTAGCTTTTTGCTGACATTTTCACTCCCTTTGTGAAAAAGTAACGTCTCACCTGAGCGAGATAGAACCATTGAAGAAATAATGGATCCAGATCAGTGGTGGAAGACTAAGATTGTTGTTATATTATTTGTGAAATTAATCATCTTACTAACCTATGCAACCATATCACTACCCAAAAAACCATCTATGAAAGGAAAAACAAGGATTCATATATTCATACGAAGCAAAATTTTAAAAGGTGTCATTCAGACATTGAATCACTTATCACAATATATTCCCAAAAATCCTTTTATTATTTATATAGCTCAGCCATCACATCAAGAACCCATATAGACTTACACGATATTCTTAGATTAGATCACATTACAATAGACATTACAATTCAAAGCTCTACCCAGATTGAAAACTTCTACATGCAATAAAAAAAAATGATGGAAAACATGCAGATCAAAAGGTCTATCTATTGATGCCTGATTTGTCCCTTTGCATCTTCTTTTATAGGCTCATTCACTTGATCTGGTCCTCAGGTAGATTCCTTGATCCTACCTTTGATCTAGTCCACTTTGAAAAAATCCTGGTACCTTTGTCCCTTTTCTTCTTGATTCTTTCCAAATTGATCTAGATTTCCAGATTTTGCGAGCACATTTTCCTACTTTTCTAGTTGCTCGATTTCTAACGTTTAATTCTCTACCACATTCAATTTTCTTGTGATCTTCTTCCAGTAGATCTATCCATTATTCCTCCACAACTGCTCTGCGAGCTTGTTTTCCAAATAACTCCAAAAAACAAAGGACCCAACAGGCCCCGATCACAATCTATTGACTTGCTCTCAAGTAAATTTTCCTCTGATGCACCTGGTCCTTGATTTTTCTATGCTTCACTACTTTGTAGAAAATCCTATAGGTTCACAAGCTCATGCAATTTACTAAATCACAAGACAAGAATATACTTCTACTTTTCACCAATGGAAGCCAATAGATCGATGAAAACAATATGAATAAGAAGAAGATAAATCAATGGAACATAACACAATATGTATATGAGGAAAGACACTATTGAAAACCCCACTATCTGTATTGCATATATCAGAAATATGAGTGAAGATAAAAATCTTGTTCTCACTAGCACAATTCCACACAAGTATGCTCAACTCTCTCAGCTCACAAGCTAGCTCTTTACCAACACTCAACGAATTATGCAGCTCTCCAAGCTCCTAATCTCTTGCGTAATTCCTAGGATGAATAGCCCGTATTTAAAGGGAATTCATGCTTCCAAAACTGCGTAATCCAAACATATGATCAACCTCTGATGCATGTATGATATTTACATGCCAATAAATAATATCACTGATAGTACACTGTCCCTGCACTCTAGTCTCAATTGGGTCTTTCTCTAAACTAACATGCATGAGTTTCTCATGAGGGAATATTTAGTTAACTGGAGTAGCACTAGTGGATGCATTAGTGCACCAACTTTCTGTTAGTCCTCTATTAGTTCCAAAAACAATTTAGAACTAATTTAACTGAACTTAACTTAGTAAATTGAGTGATTAATTTCAAACTCATTTTAAACTCATATTGGACCCCTAAAACTTAGGGAGAACATATACATGACTATAGAAAGACTTCCAACTCAAAATTCTTAAGATAATTAAGCTAATTAAACTTGATTAACTATTTACAAGTTGCTATGAGAATAGAATTCAATTTTAATTCTCACTTTAATTCAAGGAGAAATTAAACTGGAATTTCTTGTTGCCATTTCTCAACATACTTGTAGTTGTTTCTCCTTCAAACGAAGGACCCAACTCTGGCATCGATTGTAACACATGATCTTTAAAACTTGTATAGACAGAAACAATAGTATTCCATGTTTCTAAAATAACATCGAATTTTCCCAAAAATTATTCTGTAGTCCCAGTGTTAAGATCTCTGGGTTTGGACTGGATGGCCTCCTAAAGTTGGCCATCGAAATTTTCATTGAGAGCCTTTAGGGTGACAAAATTTCATTGCGTAACTGGCCGAAGGTCTCTGAGTATGCGCTTGGTGACCTATGAGGTGTCTTCTATCTCGTTGATTTGAGAATCTGTTGAAGCACCGAAAATCGGGTCGACAACAAGGGGGATACCCACCCGGTCCGGACCTTGGTTGGCAGCTCCTTATCCGTTTGGTATAGCGGGTCCGACTGGGGATAATGGGACCAGT
>APFE030926534.1:26069-128990 GCA_000404065.3 Pinus taeda | reverse complement strand
AAGTGCCCAATCAGGTCCTCTTAAAATGGGAGCTATGGACAACTGATGTTTAAGCTGATCAAATGCTTTTTCACAATCATCAGTCCACTTAAATTCAGTTTTTTTTGTTAATAACACAAACAGAGGGGAAGCTATCTTAGAGAAATCTTCTGTAGTACCCTGCATGTCCTAAGAAGCTTCTTACTTCTGTCTGGGTTTTGGGAATAGGGAGGGTCAAAATTACTTGTATTTTTGACTTGAATTCCTAATAATGAAACATAATGGCCTAATACAATGCCTTCATTCATCATCATATGGAATTTCTCAGTACTTAAGGCGAGGTGTGCTTCAATACACCACTTGAGTACTTTTTCAAGATTCTGCAAAGCATCTTCAAAGGTAGTTCCATAAGGAGTGAAGTCGTCCATAAAAATCTCTAGAGAATCATTTACCAGATCAGAAACGATACCTCTGACCGCTCTCTGAAATGTCGCTCATGCATTACATAGACCAAATGGGAGAACCTTATAAGCAAAGGTCCCCCAAGGGCTAGTAAAAGTGGTTTTATCCTGGTCCTGGGGTGCAATCCTTATCTGATTATAACCGCTAAATCCGTCCAAAAAGGAAAAGAACTTTTTACCAGCTAAGTTATCTAATACCTGATCGATGAATGGTAACGGGAAATGGTCTTTTTGGGTGGCCTTAATTAGGGCTCTATAGTCTACGCATACTCACCATTTCCCATTTTTCTTGGGTACTATTACTAGCGGAGAAACCCATTCACTATCAGATATGGGGTATATAAATCCTGCATTTAACAGCTTTTGAAGCTCTTCTTTTACTATTTCTCTTAGATTGGGATTCATCCTTCTTTGGGGTTGACAAACTGGACGGGATCCTTCTTTAATATAAATCCGATGAGTACATAGCTCAGGGGAAATCCCTTTCATGTCTGTGTAATCCCACGCAAATGCCTCCTTATTTTCTTTAAGTAGCTTCATTAACTGCTGCTTTTGATCATCTGTTAGGTTGGGATTTATATTTAATGTCTTTCCTGGTTCGATTTCTATTGTCATACTTTTGGAAGGACTACCGGCTAATATCTGAGATGAATTTTCAGTTTCGAGATTGTTCTGTGATTCTGATTCTAGGATTGTAGTGAGGTGATTATGTATCTCTGAGCTAACCGAAGAAGGTTCAGAAATAAAGTTGCTGATTAATTCATCTTCAGTTGAGTTCTTGAGAGTTAAAGCTTGTCCGATTGTTAAAATAGGTTGGGCTTCTTCATCCTCATAGTCTACCCATATTGAATTATCGCTATTAATCATGGGTGTGGCATGGGGGTAAAGAGTCAATTGTTTAGTTTCCTGGCCATTGGATATTGTCATTGATCCAGATCTACAGCTGATGAAAGCATCTGCTGTAGCTAACCATGGTCTTCCTAGAATTAGTGGATGACCCCCCAACTTTGTTTTAGTTTGTAACACCACAAAGTCGGCTGGGTAATTCCAAGATTCTATAGAGATTACCAAGTCTTCGATTAATCCTTCAGGTTTGATTGTAGAGCGATTGGCCAGCTCTAAAATAGTTGGAGTTTCCCTGATCAAATGTTTCAACTGCAATAATTGTGCTGTTTCAAGTGTCATAATATTTATTGCAGCACCTAGATCCACTAGAACTTTAGAGACAAAGGTCTTGCTGACCTGAACTGTTACTGTAGGTTGACCAGGTTCACCATATTTCACAGGAGGGTCTTTTTCTGTCATTAGAGCAGTCAGTTCTCCCATCACATGAATTGTGAGGGGTTCCTTGGCTTTTCTTCCAGGTTTCCTGACACAAATATCTCTAACAGTTCTGGCGTAGATAGGGACATCTCTTAATGCTTTTAATAATGGAATTTTAACATATAAATTCTGCAGTTCTCCTAAAAGATTAAAGGCTTGTGGCTCAAACGTTTTACTCAGAGTCAGTCTTTCGAGGAAGGGTGGTTCAGTTGTTTGGACAGTCTTGTTAGTGGTTGATTCAAGAATTTCGGTATCTTTATTGGATGACTTTCCTTTCCTAGTTTCTTCTTTTTCAGAATCAGTAATGTCATCTATGATGGGTTCAACTACTCTTCCAGATCGTAAATGGATGTCATTACATTGCATGGGAAGGGTAGGTTGACTTTGAATGTCAATTACCTGCAAGCCTTTATTATTGTTTGGATTAGGGTTAGGTTGCACAGGCAGTTGGGGTCTCATTGCTTGGTTATTCTGGGAAGTATTGGGTGGTAAGGAAAGAGACTGTTGTTGCTGAGGAAATGGTATTTGCTGGGCTGCCCAATTTGGGTTCCATTGATTGAAATATGGTTGCTGTGGGGCCCAAGGATTCCACATAGTAGGATCAGGAAAAGGGAGATTAGGTTGTTACATAAGTGGAAAATTCATTGCATTAAAGGGTGGGTACTGCATTTGGTTCATGGGTGGGTAATTCGTTTGAAAAGGAGTATTATTATTCCAACGACTAAATGCTGTGTTAGAGTTCATACCTTGTCTTTGTGGCCATTGCCTTCTCTGTGTCATCAGGTACACCGCTTCAGCCTCTTCTTCGGTTGTTTGCAATGCTGCTTTGATTCCAAGCAGAGAGGGGCATTGCTGGGTTTCATGGTCCATTTCACAAATCATGCAGAC
Organism: Pinus taeda; assembly: GCA_000404065.3. NCBI lineage: Eukaryota > Viridiplantae > Streptophyta > Pinopsida > Pinales > Pinaceae > Pinus > Pinus taeda. The sequence goes on along the minus strand of APFE030926534.1, from coordinate 126,339 downwards.
AAGTGTCTTATCCAGTGGGCATTCCCTGAGTGGGTGTTTGCCTCTGCATTTAGAACATAAAATAGCTAAAGCAGCTTCTGCTTCCGCCTGTTTCTTCTTAACCTGCAGAGCATCGATTTGTGAAGCAAAAGAACTTAACATTTCAGTTTTAAATTCTTCTAATAAATTACCTATTTCAGCTCTTGTTGCTCCTCCACTAGCTGACTTCTGAACTCTCTAATACACATTATCTCTGTTCTTTGATCTGTTCCCGACTCCTCTTGAGCACCTCATGCAGAGATTGACAATTTCTTCAAATGGTTCCTTGGAGATGTCCCCTTTCCCCAGCATGTTCAACATGTCCAAGCAGTCATCTCTTACCCCCTTCAACAATATGGTCTTCAGAATGTCTTTACTCATATTGGGGTGATCAGACCTCTGCAGATTATACTGCAGCCTTTCCACAAAATCTTCTAAGCTCTCATCCTCCTTCTACACCATCTTAAACAGCTCTTCCTTCCTTTCTCTTGTTCGGCAGTAATCTTGGTATTTGGCCGAGAATCCTTCTTTCATCTAGTCCCAGGTGGTAATTTCCTGAGCTCCTAAGCTCATGAACCATCTCAACGCATTCCCTTTTAATGTTGCTGGAAACAGTTTTAGTTTCTGATTAGGGTTCATATAATCATAACTTCTACATAATATATCGAATTCAAAGAGGAATTCATCTGGGTCTTCAGAGGATAACCCATGGAAATTGGGTGGCGCTAAAAGGGGAATGTTCTTCATGGGAGTCGTTCCTCTTGGTAGGTCCCCAATAGGGAATTCCAGGGTAGAGAGTGAGTTCTCCCCCCTTCCTTCTGTTTTGTTATCCTCCATTGGTCTTTCTCCTGAGTCACTTACTTTATCTTTTGTATCTTCAGGTTCTTCTACCAGTTCCTCAGTGTGTTCTGATACTTCGAGCTTCCTTTCAGGCCCTAATACTTGCTCCATCTGTCGATCCGTCTGTGAGGAGTACTGGATTTGAGGCCTCCGAGAACTTGTTCTCTGCGATGTTTCAGCCTTTGAGATGATTTCATCAATGAAAGTCTTTCTTCCTCCCTTACCACCTGTGAAATTAGGTTTCTTGCGTCCTCTCATGCACCTGTTATTTTCACAAAGAAATCATTAATGCCTTTAGAAATCTTTAGTTGCCTTCCCCAGCAACGACGCCAAAATGTTGGCTAGTTGAATTGTTTATTAATTAAACAATCAAGTACCACATTAATTGTCAACCTGGGAAAGTCTTTTTATTCCAAAGGCTACTGCGTACTGTTTGTACTTAAATTCTAAAAGCATCGAAAGCTGTAGTATACTTAGTTCTTGTACTAGGTTATCACAGTGCTGACAAAATAAAAGGAATTAATTAAAATTACAGATCTAAGAAACAAAGAGATAGATGTTCTATTGGCAGAGGATCAGGACCCTATCCTCCAGGTGAGGACGTTCAGCACCTGCCCCTGGAATCAGATTGTTAACACACACTGCACTCAGATTCACCGGTGAAACACGCTTGCATAACTTCCAATAACTTAATAAAACAGAGTGCTAGCAAAACAGAATTGCAAGAGGTAGTGCTACAGAATCCAAACAAAGTATCTGCAAAAAGAAACTATCACACACTTACACACTTGACAATAAAGTAAATGGGTGAATCTTGTGAGGAAGGTGGGCTCAGTCCCTCTCACAAGATTCCCCAGAACACGGAGAATAGCTTAAATACTCAGAACGTTCTTCTATTTATCTGTCAAAAATTCGAGTACAGTAAAGTTCAGATTTGCTGATATTCTTACAAATTCTCTTACAGACTACTCCCTGACTAATGTAGATGTCTCCTCTTTATAGAGGAGACATCTATTACAATAGATTTTTACGGTTCAATTGGTTGACCTGTTTAGTCAAAAATAAGAATTACAGAGATGTTGTTGCAACAATATGATGATATATTCTTTGTTTAGGTTCTGGCTGTTACACAGCTGGTAACTGTCTTCGACCATCTTCCTTGGGATACGCACATTCCTCTCGCTGATTCCTCATGCTATTCTGGTTCTGAGTCCGGGTAACTGTGTTCTACTTGCTTTGGACAATTGCTTGATTCAGCCACGTCAGCGTTCCTCAGATAGTTGCTATTGTTATTCCCAGCTGATGCAAAATACCCGCTTTAGATGATTTCTGTTGCTGGCTATATCAACTGCGTAGTTGATGCTTCTGGTGTTGCAGCAACTGCATAGTTGCTGTTTCTGGTGTTACAGCAACTATAGGTTATAATTCCTGCGGGCTTAAGACAATTACTTAGCAATTTAGTCAGCTTTCCTAAGATAAATACAAAGGTACTTACGAATATGCAGTGAACAATTAAACATATAGATATGCGGGAAATTACTCCATACCTTGGGGTGATCAAGTCATTGTGTGATCAAAGCCTATAACTTATGATTGAAAAGGATAATATTATGATGGAAATATAAGGTCAAAATTGGTCAATTCTGGGTCCTAACAGGTAGCTCACTCTTGAACATGACACACTTTTCTTCATGTCGAGTTGGGACATCCTCCTTTTTATCATTGACCTTCTTGGGTTTGGCTGTTCATTTTTTCCTTCCATTTGATCTCTGCTACGTCATCATGACCACCGATCCTATGTATCAAAAACTTTCCAAACTTCCAATTGTGTCGTCGATATGTTCAAGAGTTGTCCTTCTACAATTACACTTACCTTTGATTCTTTGTATCATCCAAAATCATTTTGCATCCTCTCGTCTCACGTCGATGATGTGGGAATTCATTATGGACCTCCTTCGACATGATCACTTTCCATCGAATTCAACTCATTATCTGGGAAGTTGACTGAGAGAATCCTTTCCGATACCTTAGATCTTGTATGCCCTAATGGCAAGTTCTTCACACTTGATGACAAGTTCAAATCATTGGCTTTCGATCAAGTGATTTCACGATTATTCGACTTTAGTTCCTCTTTTAACATTCCGCGGATTGTGCTGATATTACCTTGAGGACCATTGTCATTTTTGGTGGTTTCTCTCTCGCTTGTTAACAATTTACATCATTGACTAGTAATCAAGTGACTTTCTAGCATGTTCGACGTCAACACCTTTATTCAAATGTTAGAATATGTACTTTGATTAGGTCGTGTTCGAGCTGAAGACCTCAGATTCAGATCACAAAATTCTAGGTTGTGAAGTGGTGTGACATGGTTATGATGATATGCATGTCTCTATCAGATGGCTGGCTACGCCGAGACCATGAGTTATCATATCTGATCCTTCTCATTATTGGATGGTGTTGACCATACCGTGGTTTCATTATGATCCTATTTGACAGATGGTTGCACCCATAATTGGATCCATTTACATGATCCTCTTTATGGCTACGTCAATGCCATGATTCATGTATCATTTGACAGAGATATCAGTTTATGTATGTACTTGCTTGCAGGTTTTCTGACAGTAGATCGGTTCCCCACACTGATTTATAAAGCATTGCAACCCTCACTCCAGCTCGGCCTTCACGCTTTAGGGAGCATCTATTACACAAAATTTTGTCATTGTCCTTGTACTCCCCATTCCTTGATCCTGGAAGACCTCTACAATGAACCCTGCATGCTTTGCCTTCATGAAGAAACTCCCATTGTGTCCCTCTTCATGAGTAGATCAATTCCATTTTTCACCATTTCCCTTGAAACTTCTGTTTGCCCAGTTTACAAGACTAGTGCTAATCACCTTTATCTCCCCCACACCAATGTGTGGAGATTAGAACTATTCCTCACACCAACCAATGCAACTGACTTGTGTTCCAGTCGCGTCAGTCTTGTTTTGGAAAGCGTTTTAAATTAGGAGTCAAAGCTTCCAGCTCTAGAAGCTTCGTAATGGAAGTCTAGTAAATGGTTTAGCCAGATGGAGTCGAGGATGTCAGTTTGGGCTCCTTTAACCTATAAATATAGAACTACCTCAAATGGATAAGACCTTCTCCCATAATAAGTGGATCGATCTCCAATCCATTTTTCCTATATAATCCTCTATTCTTCCCAAGCACAAGCTAGTGCTAGTGTTAGTGTGGAAGCGATGATGTTGGTGTGCTTATGCTATTTTGGTTTCGAGTAGACAGCAAGCTATTACTAGTTGTAGCTATCTAGTTGTGTGAGGGAGAAGTGTGATTTTGTTTTAGGTGAATCCTAAAGGAAAGAGCCTTAAAACTATTATTGCTTGAGGCCATCATCGAATGCTAGTAGAAGTGTGTGGGAACCTGGTCTTGTCAGAGGAGGACTGTAACATCAAGACAAATGGTTGTAATCTCTCTTTGATATTAATATATTCAACTATCAATTGATTTCCTACATGTTTTGTTATATTATATATTCATGGCTTAATGTTTCTTGACTTGTTAAGTAGATTGAATTGCAATTTGTCTATTGTCACATTTGTTGTTTGTTGTTGTTTACTTGCTTTAGGTGCTTGAAAAAGTTAGAGATAGCTAGAGTGAGAAAGCAAGGACATCATTAAACAGGATAAATAGACTAAGAGGTAGGCCCTTTTATTTGGTTCTAACCTAAGGAAATCTTCCATAGAATGTTTCTATTGTGCCTAGACCCATCGTCGGGCTAGAGGAATTCATTCGTGTCCACACTTATAATTTTACTTCACCACAGTTCCCCAAGTAAAGACATTTAAAATTCGTTCTACATAACAGAAGAAAATTTTTGACTCATAGATTCTTTATTACTGCCAAAAATGATATCATCAACATAAACAACAATAATTATCAATTTATCACCCTCAATTTTTGTGTACACGTTTCTATTTGTGGATCCTTTTGTGAAACCCTATTGTTGAAGATATTTGTCAATATGATAATACCACGCATGTGGATCTTGTTTCAGCCCATATAAAGTGTTTTTGATTTTTCATAGAATTTTTTCCTCATTCTCCAAAATTAATCCTTCTGGTTGTTCAATATATACTTCTTCTTCTAGATCTCCATTTAGGAAGGTAGCTTTTACATCCATTCGATAAACATTGAAATTTCGAAAACCTGAAAATGCAAGAAAAATTCTTATGGCTTAAAGTTTGTCTACTGGTGCAAATGTTTCTTCAAATTATATACCTTCTTGTTGAGTATAACCTTTACAAACAATTCTAGCTTTGTTCCTAATGACTTCTCCATTTTCATTCAACACATTTTTTAATATCCATTCTGTCCCTATAACATTTTTATCATGAGGCCTTGGAAGCAATTCCCAAGTATCATTCGTTTGAATTTGATCAAGTTCTTCATTCATGGCCTTAACCCAACATTCACCTTTACTATCTTGACTTACATTTTTTGGTTCAGTGGGGGATAATAAATATAGATAACTAGAAGATCCTAGAAGAGTTCTTCTTGTTTGTTCCTGAGATTCCTTTTCTCCTAGGATTTGAGATTTTGGATGATTCTTTTGAGCATACCTGGAAGTAGCCTTTTCTTTGTCTAGTATATCTTCTTCTATTGCTTCATTAGTTTCTTCATCTATATCATTGGGACTTTATGCGGGAAAGCATTCATCATCGTCATCCTCTTTTGTTGATGTTACCTGTTTGGGCCCTGTGCATGCTTCATCAATCACAACATCAATGCATTCAACAATTTTCTGAAGTCTCTTATTGTAACATTTGGATCCTTTACTTCTAGATGAGTAACCAAGAATTATTCCTTCATCTACTCTAGCTTCACACTTACCAAGATTTTCATTATTATTTTTGATGAAACATTTGCTTCCAAAACCTCTATAATGCTTTACAGTGGGAGGCCTACCATACCAAAGTTCATACAGTGTTTCATCACCATTCACATGAACATGATCCTTCTTGAGAATATTTACTACAATAGGTGTACCTTCACCCCAGAAACTATCAAGAGTTCCAGAATCATCAAGCTTAGCATGAGCCATTTGTTGAATAGTTCTACTCATTCTTTCCACCACACCGTTTTGTTGAGGAGTTTTAGCTACAAAAAATTGTATTTTTAAGCCATGTTGTTCACAGAAATCAAAGAATTCATCCGATATGTACTCTCCTCTACGGTCAAATCTGAGAAATTTGATTTTTAGATCTACTTTATTTTCAACTAATGCCTTGAAGACTTTAAATTTATCAAATTCTTCAACTTTGTGTTTCAAAATACCGATCCAACACATTCTAGAAAACTCATCAATGAATAAGATGTAGTATTGTTCTCCACGATGTGAGTTTTTCCTTACTAGTCAACACAAATAAGTATGTATAAGTTCAAGAAGCTTACTTGTTGATCCTTCTTTGGCATTGAATTGAAATATGGTTTCCTTACCGAATTGGCATGACTTACATATGGTACTTTTTGGTATGGCGATGTAGGGTAGATCACGAAAAGCTCTGAGCCTGCTTTATTTTCTTATTTGAGAGAAGCTTAGATGTCCCAACCTTTTGTGTGAAAGCTAGTTTTCTTTTGCCTTGCCTAGGTAACATTATTCTTGGCCACCTTTCAATATATACAAATTGCTCGAGGTTCTTGTTCTTCTTATTATGTTCTTTCTTGTGTCAAGTTCACAAACCACATATTCTTGTGATCGAAATAACACCTCATTTCCTTGATCACACATTTGGCTAACACTCAACAAGTTATGCTTTAATCCATAAACATACATAACATTACCCTCTTTGACTTTTTCTTTTAGAGAAACAAAACCTTTACCTCTAATGACAACATGTGAGTCATCTCCAAAACTCACATTATTTCCTTTATCTAAAGCATTATAAGAAATAATTTTATATTTATCATATATCATGTGTTTTGAGCATTGACTATCAATGTACCATTGATTTTCTTATCCTTCTCTAAACAATGCTATGCCATAACTTTCAGACTGTAACTCTTTCCTTTTCCATACCTTGGAATTTGTTGATAGTTCCCCCTTTTGATATGATGGTTGTAATTTTCCCTTACATTCAGATCATTCATGACCAAAGTTATTGCAAGCTAAGCATTCAATTTCATCTATAATAGGTAAGAATATATTATAGGAGTTCTTCTTTACTCTTGTCATATTCCTTTGTTTTCTTGCTTCTCTAGTCATGATAGTTTTGTATGAAACACATTGAGCAACCTTATGACCAAAGTTATGACATGAGAAACATTGTCCATTAAAGAAGAAATTTTTGTGACCATATAATATTTTGGTGTTGTTTGCCTTTTGACTAGATCTTGTGTTGTTGTTCATCCTTAGGTTGGAGTGAACATGATTTAACTATGGAATTCCTTTACTCTTTTTCTAAGGACAATAGTTTTTCTCGCTGGGTTATGTTTCATTACTATAGCTTTGCTCACTTATTTTTGTTGCATTACTAAAGCCTTGTTGACTGGTTTTTGCTGCATTTAGATAAATTTTGGTGGTGGTTGAAGACTTTTATGGTTGAGATGTTTCTCCAATGTATCCAAGACCTGTCTTCATAAGAGGAGAGCGTTGTACCTTGATAATTTCATCTAAGGTTTTAGATCCTTCACAAATCTAATTTTCACAGTTTTTATTTTCTCAAGTTCCTTTCTTAGACTTACTACCTCTCATTCTAACTTCTCATTATGTTTTTCCTTTTCTAAGAGTTGATGCTTCAAAGTATCTATGTTTACCTTGTTTTCTTCCAAGAAAATTTTGAGTTGAGTAATTTCTTCAAGGAAATCCTTTTCTTCTAATGCATCCACAAATTTATCATTAGACTCATTAATATTTTTCTCAAAATCCATGAGTAATTTAAGATCTTTATCAGATTCATGTTCTTCACTACTTGATAAGCCATCACTATCTTCATGAGTATAATAATTTTTTCTACTGACAAACTGTCTCCTATTACTTTTTACAAAATCCTTCCCTTTGTCATGGTTGTCTTTATGAGGACATTTAGTAGCATAATGACTAACTCTACCACAAGAAAAACAGTCCCAGGGAAACTTACCTCTAAAGCTTTTGATGCCCAATTGAAGTTTCTTTACAAAGTTTATCTCATCTTCTTTTGATATCTATCCTGATTCCTTGTGTTCCTCCTTTTCTTTTCCTTTTGCAGGTGCTTTAAGTGTGACCTCTTTAGCTTTTGAGGGACCTCCTTTCCTCATTTCAAAATCAATCAGGATCCCACGAAGTTGAACAACAATAAGAGTCATTAGATCCTTTTTCTCTTCAATGACAGACACTTTTGACTTGAACTTAGGAGTTAGAGATCTTAAGATTTTCTATACTAAACTAGTGTCCTTTATTTCTTCACCCAGATTATTCATGTGATTTATAATCTCATCTATATATAGAATGAAACTAAAAATACTTTCATCATTATACATTCTGAGAGTTTCATATTTAATTATGAGAGTTTGGAGTTTAGCACTTTTAACCTTGGTATCACCTTCATAGCTTTGAACGATTCTGTCCCATATTTCTTTTGCTATGTTTAGGTGCATAACTTTGACAAATTTTGATTCTGTCAGACTTCCCAATAAAGCATTTAAATCTTTGACATTTGTTTCATACTTCTTGTTTTTTGATGAATCTGTGGGAACTGCAGCTGGATATTGGTAACCTCCTTCCAAAATTGCCCTAAAATATGCTCCAAGAGACTAAATATAGGATCTGGTTCTTGTCTTCCAATATATAAAATTATTTCCATTGAAAAGTGGTGGTTTGATAGATGTTGATCTGTCTTTATTGCTCATATTGCAAGATCTTCCTTCAAGCGATCGAGCTTCTGCTGAATGACATGCTCTGATACCAATTTTTGGGAAAAATACTATGATGGGGGGTGAATCAATATTTTAAAAATTCATAATAATAATTTCTCTTTTCTAAAATCTATACGCAACTTCACTAAACCCAGCTAGCATTTATACGTGACTGTTATAAAAGAAACTAGTGTATTCCTAGTAAACTATGTAAAACAACTAATTCTTTATCTATTAAACTTTGAACTAGAAAGTAATATATTTATAAGGCATTTGATAAGTAATAACTAGGTGTAGTAAGAATAGAATAAATTATCACACATAAGTGAATGCACATGAACACGAGGATTTAAGGTGGAAACCCAATGTGGGAAAAAACCACCGATGTTGTTGTCTCTATCTTCAAAAATTATTAATATCAAAAACTAATTACATTCTTGTACTGATACAGACTCATACTAGTACACAGGAACCCACCTATTGAAGGCTACAAACTGCACTTGTTCTCCAGCTCTTACTGGAAGGGAGATGCAACCCCCTGATTTGATCACTAGCTACTATTTGGAGGAAGCTTTGACTTCCTCATTGAAGGCTCCAACCCTCAGCAACATCCATGGATGATGTTTCATCAAATTTTCAGACTCGATCCAATATCAACACTAATGCTCAATCATCACTATAAAATAATAATCAATCTCTGACACACATAATCAACCAATCACTGAAACCCAAACAACTGATACATAATCAAACCTTAACCAATCAACTAGAACAATCAGATCACTATAACTAGTATATAGAACTAAACTTGGAATGCTACATCAACACACATAATTAACTACAACCCTAGTCATTCATTTTCCAAAATATATACGCTACTTCACTTAATGCAACCCACATGTATATGCGCTTTTCTAGAGAGAAACCCACATATAGATCTTAATATACTAAAAACTGAAAATTTGACCACTGGAATTTTTGAAAAGAAAACTAAATCACACTTAGATCTACTACAACACTCTGAACCAATCATAGAACTATCTATGATATTCAATCACAATTAGAAAGTAATATTAACATTCATTAATCAATTAATACCCAAATTCAACTTCATCATTCAATCAAATCTACTTCACACATTATGAGTCAACCCAGATCAACATGAGGACATAATTGACAAAGAGCAGAGAAAAAAACAACACTAATAAGGTTGATCAGTCATTTATGAACATAAGCTTCTCACTTTATATATGTGAATTTGCAGAAGTGAACTCGTGTGTATATGTGACTGTCCTGAAACCAACCAATGTATAGATCTGCAAAATTTGACATAAAATTGTGTAGCTCTTCAAAACTTCAAAAAGACCCAGATCATAATAATCAAAGATAAAAACATGGGTCAGTACTTAGATCCAGTTAATCCTTCAATAGATCATACATTTAATATTCATTTGAGGTATCATGATCCTAATCCATCATTGTATTCATCAGTGCAAAATTATTTCATGTCAATGTGACAATTATGGCCCTTACAATGAAAATATACTTCAGATTGAAGTATTCATCAAAAAAGCTTTCACCTGCATGCTTAGCCCTTTGATATTCACTTCTTCGTACAATTTAGCCCTCATCCAATACCACAGGTCAAAACAACATTAGTTTCAATGGTAATCTTTGATGGGATAAATATTTGTTGTCGCACTCATTACTATGGGAAAATACAATGGTAAGGACCCCTAGTATTTAGAATACCATGGTACAAAAACCATAGGCTACTTTTCTTCATTGAACTCATGTGTACACATGACTTGGCTTAACAGAACCCACATATAGTTCCTAAACTTCCAACTTTATCATTCCTTTGAATTGTCATGCATTATGTCACATATGTATTCATTCTGGTATTCTCTTGTATTCATTCTATCACCTATGAACTAACCTGTGAATTCTGTTATAAGTGAGTTTCCATCAAGGAAACCACATGCATCATAATGCCAACATAGAGGAGAATATGTAGAGAAAGAGATATTTCTAAACTATGGGGATGACATATACTGTAAATAAAAAAAGTAAATCACATGGTCCTCCTCATAAGATATTGAGGCACATGCATGTAATGCCAGGGATTCAAAGGCTCTTTCATTGCAAATAATTACCTATGTCACATGGATGGCATGCCTCACATAGAAGTGAGTCAAGAGTTATGTGAATCCCAATAGATTCAATATCCATGAAGTATATAGAGGATACATGGCCTGAAAAATTCAAGGATGAAGTATGAATTCTACGAATCATCATAGCCATGGATGGTGCAACCCATATTCCCTGTAAAACCAACTATTCTATTTCATGTCCTATAATAGTGATCAATAAAAATATCCCCCATGGTACACTATGAAGAATAAACATCTTATGTTGTCTCTCATAGTCCCTGGTAGAAGACAAGTGAAAAATGTGGATGTCCACTTACAACCTTTGGTAGATGAATTGAAGGAATTATGGGAAGGGATACATGTGTATGATATATCAAGACCCATTGCAATAGAGAGGAGTTTTATGCTATATTCTTACACCATACATGATTAGCCACACTTAGGATTTTCTCTGGTAAATTACATTTTTAATTATTTTTTTATGTACATAACAATATTGTTTCACATATTAATTTAATTCGCTACAAATTTTCTAATCTTCATGGTCGCTAACATGTCGATCTGTATACAATAATTTCATAGGTATTGTAATAAAAGGGTATCATGGATGTAAATGTTGTGGACCTTCTCAAAAGGCTAAGTGGTCCGACCAATTATGAAAGCCATTTTATAACTGCTCCAGGGTATTTCTCCATGAAGAACACCCTTATAGAAGAGAAACATCCTCTTTCAATGGTAATCCATAGATAACCCAAAGTCTTGCGATAAGGACACTATTTGAATGACTTAGAGCATATGAGAGAGAGAAAGAGAAGGAGTTTGTAACTTTGTAGAAATTTTTGATTCAAATGGGAATCCTACGTTTGATGATCTAGAATTCTTCGACACCCATCTTGAGAAATTTCCCATTGGGATGAAAAGGAAATATGTCTTTTATAAGCTCCAATATTGGGAGCATCTTAAGATTGCCCACTTACTAGATCCCATGCATAAATTTAGAAATGTTTCATCTTATTTATGGAGGTACATATCATTGAACAAAAATGATGCATCGGTTGTTAGTAGAGATATTATTTCTTCAAAAAATAGAAAGAAACATTGTCAAAGACAAGAAACTAGAGAAGAGGTTGGTACCTCTTAGTATTTTAAAGAAGGTGATGTCCCATGCATTTTAAAGAAAGATTATTGTTCTTTGGAAAAGGAAGTTATAATGAGTGTGAGGGTGCCTTATTTATATGAGTTTTCACTATGACACTTCTTCACTATGGAAGACTATTTATCGGGGTTGAAATCGCATGATTTTTTGAAATTTCTAAGATTATGTATGTCGAAAGCATGATTTTATTATTTTATTTTTTATTTTTATGAAATTGGATATTTTATAATTAATTTTTGTATAATGTATTGTTTACTTTGCAATTTCATTATCCTCTGCTCATGCATGGGTGTGTGAACCATGACTTCTCCCAATACCTACGACATTCCATATCTAAATTATTTTCATTTGTATGTTGGATCACATGAAAGGATATTAATATGGCTAGTATTCCATGATGGCAATAAGAGATATTTGAGATTGTTAAAATGTTTGAGAAGGAACTGACGATGAGTTTCATAAACTTACACGTTCATATTGTAATTCACCTAGTAGATAAGGCTGAATTAGTTGGGGTGGTTTCTTGTCATTGGATGTCCTTCTTAGAGATGTACATGAATAAATTGAAAGGTTTTGTTCATTAAAGGGAAAACCCTAAGGGGTCAATGGCAGAGGGGTATATATCATACAAGTCTTTTTATTATTCTAGTGAGAACATCAAGTAAATCACTGACACACTAGATGCAACGATTTGGGATGACAAAAGGGATGAAGTAAAAAAGAGGAGGGGAGCTTCTCCAAACAAATGGAAAGAGATGCGTGATAAAGAGTAAGTGACTTATCATTTTTCAAATTTCTACACAGTAAATATTCACATTGAACTTCATATTAATACATAATTTAATCTCATACGTACTATATATGTTGGTTTTATTTAATCAACAAATCCATAAATTGAAGCCATCAACAAATTCATTCTTTACAATATCAAAGTGACACAACTATGGGTCACATCACTTGAGCAGAAGAAGAGGAAATGGGACAATGGTAGGAAAAAATTCAAATAGTTTAATGGTAGAAGCATGCTCTATCTAGATCATTTAAAAGAAAATATGCTAATGACATGCCCTAACAGCTCGGTTGCTAATCAAGTCAGAGAGAAATATAGTGCATCTAATCGTTGCCCATGCACTGAAGACGATGTGCTAAACATAGGGATTGGGTGCAACAACTTGGTAGTAATCTCTTTCTGTACATTTTTAACCTCATAATTCACCTTTGAATTATAACATATATTTTTCGTATTTTTAATTATGTTCTATTAGATAATGACATTGTTGTTTTCTCACTTTTTTATAGTTGCATTTGTTCCCATCTGTGTGGTCATATGTAGATCATTTTTTCACAGAGGACGTTGACGATGAATGCATGATACAAGATTGTGGAGTGGAAGTCGATCTAGACCAATCTAGTCGTGCTAGCCACCGTGTCAAAACCTAATATAGGGGACATTAGGTTACATCAGAAAGATACAAGAGATCATTCAAGTGGGCGTATATTTGTTCCAATGTGTTATTTTTTGGTGCAATTGGTGGGAAACCTTTGATCGGAATAATGTAAAGGAAGATCACAATAGTGGGTTGATATCTATCAACTCTAGAAATATCTGGCATGAAGCTAGGGAGCCTTATGTTTTCCCCAAACACTGCAACCAAGTGTTTTATTCCCAAAAGTGTTGGATAGGGATTGGTGGTTTGTATTAAGACATGAACCTAGATCAAAACATATTTTTCCTATTAAGACACAACCTTAGATAAAAACATATTTTTGAGAATAATATTGTTATCATGCCAAGTGAGGAAGAAAATCAGGGTGATGAAAATAGAGAGTGATATATATATATATATATATATATATATATATATTATATATATATATATATATATATTCTTCATTTATACTATTGGTGTATGTTTTTATTTTCTTTATTTCACTAATCATATTGTTTTTTATTCATCTTATTGGCATTTTATGTAATTCGTAAGATTCAGAAGCATTTTTACATGTGTTTTTTTGCAGTGAAAACATGTTTACACCTACAAATATGTATTTCTAATTGTGTAATTTATAATTTAAAAATTTTAATTTTAATATATTTTTTTAGTGTTTAAAACAAATTTATAGTAGACTTCTTCTATAGGCTTTGGACAATGATCAAGATGGATCATAATATTGTCATTCTAAGCATAAGTTATCAATTTATAACTACATTTTATTAAGATATCAATCTAAATATCCTCATATTATATCCTTTCTCAAATGGCATTGTGAGTATAATCTAATTAAATAACACCCAAAGTGATAGAAAACAATTCACACGTTTTATCTTTAGGCTTATTTGAAAATCAATATAAATCGTGTAGTGATAAATCTATGAGGGCTTTAACAACGAAAAATTAGTATATTAATATGTAAGATTAAATTCTTGACATTAGAGGTAAAGTCATGTTTACTATATTTAAATTCCAAGTCTCACAACATTATGTAAACTAAAAGGAGCTCTTATGCATGTATAAAATGTTGACTACATATTTTTATGCACCATAAGAGAAACCCATGGGCTTACATGGATGCATGAGAGGTTATAATTTTTTTGTTCATGGATAATGGAAGAGTTTTAACTTTCCTTTTCATTGGTAATTATAAATAAAAGTTGAATTAATAAATATTTTATGGTTAATAATTAAATGATAAATCATGTGATGGTGATTAAGAGGTATTTGTTGGAAATAATATTGATGGGGGGGTTGAATCAATATTATCAGATCAATAAATTTTCATTTCCCGAATAGATTTATATATGCTAGTTTTGTGAAGTGAAATAGCGTGTACATGCTACTGTGATTAGTGAAACTAGCGTATACACATAAAACTTGTGATTTAGTTAATTTATCATGTGTTGATCTATAACCAGTGCATCAATAATTTATTAAATAGTGCAATAAAAACTAGATAAACCACCACACATAAGAAACAAACATGAACACCAAGATTTAAGCTAGAAACCCAATGTGGGTGAAAACCATCTGTTGTTGTTGTCTATGTCTTCTTTCAATAATAAGACAATGTGTTTACAATCTTGTACTGGTCCAGACTCATATCAGTACGCACGAACACACCTATAGAAGGCTATAACCTTCTCTCTTTTTCCAGCATCTATTGGAAGGGAGCTACAACCCCCTAGCTCTTGTAATAGGCAATGTGTTTACTAGTACGTAGCCGCCAGCCTATAGAAGGGCACGACCTTCTCTCTTCCTCCAAGGACCACGTTTCATAAATTTTCAGTGTAGATGCTCCTAGTACACAACAACACACATGAAGGCCTCGTTTCATCAAATTTTCACATTGGACCCATCAAAAACTTTGAAACTCAAACTGCGTCAACCAATAATCAGTTAATCTGAACAATTAGATCACTGTCACCAGAGCACTGTGCTGAACCCAGAAACCTGAACCATCATCTAGAACCAGATGCAACCTCAAAAATCATGCATTAGAATGTATATGCAACATTACTGAACCCAACCTGTGTGTATATGCTACTCCCCTCAATCAAAATTACGTATACTTTCAAAACTACTAAAAAATAAAAATTTTGAATCAAGTCTATACCAACCAGCAATATACTGAAGATCTATTGTCAATTTACAGATCCTTACAAAGGAAGTAGGAGAGATAACCCTTCCTCATTTATACAATCATTCGATCAGATGTCAAACTCCTTATGCATTCTGTTTTACATTCGGATCTAACAACACTGCATTGATAGACAACAATAAAATAGTAGAGTTGATCAAATAGCTCAGTCATATTTGAACAATGTACTTTTATTTTGCATATGATAATTGGAAGATACGAATTGACATGTATAGACAACTTCACCAAATCAAACTAGTGTACAAATCTACAAATATTAACTCATAAATTCCTTGTTATTCCAGACTTCAGAAAAACCCAGATCATGACATTCAAAGAATAAAACAGTTTTACACAATTAGATCTGGCCCAACCTATATCAGATCATTCAATGATAAGGCATTTTAGGTATCCTAATCCTGATCCAACATTGAATTCAAGGTGCACAAAATATTTCAGATCAAATCACCAACATAGCCCCTGAAACATAAAATATACTTCATATAGAAGTATTCCTTAGAAACCCTTTTCACTTGCACACATTGGCCTTATGATATTCTCCTCCTTATATAGTTTTAGGCCTTTATCAATAGCTCATACCAAAACCACTTAGGATCCGTGGTAATCTTGGGCGGGATGAAATAGTCATTACTCTACTCAATATTGTGGGCTAATACTGTTGTATTGACCCCTGGTATTCTATACTCTTGAAATTCCTTTATTTTCTAACCTACACGCACTTTTCCTCTTGTAGGAGTAGGTGTATACATATACGTGCTTTTTGTTTTGTGGACCTGTGCGTATACATTGTTTTGACTAAGTGGTCTTGTGTATACATCGTAAACTTATTTTCACCATCCTTTACCTTCAACTTCTTCATTCTGATTAGTAGACTTTATTTCCATGTTCTTGTTCTTCTGTACCAATGCCTTATTACATCTGAATGGATCTGTTACAATGGGTTGCCTTTCATCAAAACTGAACTGACCTGTGAGTGATTTTCCACCAACGACAACACTTCTATCATAATGCCAACAACCTCCCCCATTAGACTTGATGGCAACCATGTTGGTTTTGATTACTGCAAGCTATAGAAACTGTTACAGATAACAAGCAACACCAAAATACTCTCCCCCTTTGACATCGGGGGCAAAGGGTAGACCAAGCTATTCTCCACTTTTGATATAAATTATGATGTCCATGCTCCTCCTAAGTACATGTTGAGTCTACATGGATATGACTCAAAAGAATAACATGACTCTATAACTCAACTAAGTGAGTATGACCTTCTTATGACCAATGACTCATATAGACATCAATCACCCAACCAAGTGGGGATACGCCAAATTTGACTCATACACCCATGATACCAATTGTTTATACATGAAAGAAATACAACAATTGTTACATCATCCATCCCATGAAAAGTGGGAATACAAATTACATTATATGTCCAATAGGACTCATTGAAATATATACCCTGACAGAAAAAGTCATATCACACCCTAGATCTTTACATGACTTATGCAACAAATGATATAAGTATATGAAGCCATAGCTGAACTTAGCAACCATTATGCCAACAATACTAAATGTGTGTGAAGGCTAGTGCTCCCCATGAACCTTTGCATTGTCAATAAGTCATTCATCAAGTCATCTTTGTCAGTTAGATAAAAATCAATGAACAAAGCATATCATCAAACTGTAATCATAAATATCAGACAAAGAACCCATATCAGAGTCTGGCCCACTATTTTTCTGTCAGAAAAACATATACGCTCCTTTAGCCATAGAAACATGCATGTATACACGACTATATGTCATGAAAGCCACATATAATAACCTTCCTCTGAAAACTAGATTTAATAGTAGGATGATGCATCGTCTACTCCCAACTTTTGTATGAAATATTCAAATGTTTCTCTAGGAACTGATTTAGTGAATATATCAACAACCTATTCTTTGGAGTGAACATACTCCAATTTAAAATTTTGTTCAAGAACAGGTTCGCGTAGAAAATGGTACTTAATGGGTATGTGCTTGGTCTTGGAGTGCATGACAGGATTTTTCAAAATACTGATGACACTTGTATTATCACATAGAATGGAGATGGGTGGGGTACATGTGATCTGAATGTGTTGTAATTTTTGCATCATCCAAAGTAGTTATGTGCAACAAGATGCAACAATCACATATTTTTCTTTTGTTGTATATAAGGAAATCGAACTTTGTTTCTTGTTGAACCATGACACTAACCGAGAACCCATATAGAATGCACCTCCACTAGTGCTCTTTTGATCATCAACATTTCCTACCCAATCTGCATCTATATATGTGTGAAGAGTAAGGTCTGTATCTTTTGGATACCATAGTCCAAAGTCCTGAGTTCCCTGAAGATATTTGAAAATTATTTTGACTGGCTAGAGATGTGATTCCTTTGGATTTTCTTAGAACCTTACAACAATTCCTACTGCATGCATGATATCAGGTTTGGTACTTGTTAGATAAAGAATACATTCAATCATAGATCTGTAAGTTGGTTGGTTTACAGTCAGTGATTCATCGTTAGAAATGAGACTGCATCTTGTTACATATTGGTTTAGAATATTCCATTTTGTACTTCTTCAAGATCTGCTTGAGATATTTGGTTTGTGAAAGAAAGATACCTTCTTTTGTTTGTTGTACTTGTAGACCAAGAAAATAAGTAAGTTCATCAAGTAAGGACATTTCAAATTCTTGTTGCATTACTGAAGAAAAATTTGGACTCATGGATTCTTCATTGCTACCAAAGATGATATCATCAACATAAACAACAATAATTACTAGTTTATCATTTTCAACCTTTGTGTATAAATTTCTATCTGCAAAACCTTTTATGAAACCTTGTTGTTGTGGATATTTGTCAAGGAAGTAATACCAAGCCCTTGGAACCTGTTTCAGACAATTTTCTGAAGTCTTTTATTATAACATTTTTATCCTTTACTTCTAGATGAATAACCAAGAAGAATTCCTTCGTCTACTCTGGGTTCGAACTTACCAAGTTTTTCATCATTCCTTTTGATGAAACATTTGCTTCCAATCACTCTAAATTGTTTTACAGTAGGAGGCTTACCATACCACATTTCATATGGAGGTTTATTTATATTTATCTGAACATTTGGTTTGTTTAGAATAGTCATGGAAAAAAATGTACCTTCACCCCAAAATGTTGCAGGAGTTCTAGATTCATGAAGCATTGCTCGAGCCATTTGTTGAACTGTTCTATTCATTCTTTCCACCACGCCATTTTGTTGAGGAGTTCTTACAATGGATAATTGCCTCTTTATTCCATGTTATTCAAAAAAGTCAAAGAATTCATCTGATATGAATTCTGCCCCTCGATCCAATCTGAGACATTTTATTTTTCAATTTGATTCATTTTCAACTAAAGATTTGAAGGCTTTAAAATTTTTAAATGCTTCATATTTATTCTTTAGTAGACCTATCCAACGCATCCTGCAAAAATCATCAATAAATAAATTAAAGTATTATTTTTCATGAGGTGACTTTTTCCTTGTTGGTCCACATAAATCAGTATGGATGAGTTCAAGAGGCTTACTTGTGGATCCTTCTTTCTCTTAGAAGTGAACTCTGGTTTTCTTACTGACTTGACATGGTTTTCATATGGTATTTTCTAGGATGTTGATATCTGGAAGATCATGAACTACCTTGAGCCTGCATGCTTTTCTTATTTGACAAAAGCTTAGATGTCCCAATCTTCTATGGCATAGCTAGCTTTTCACGGTTTTTCTTAGATAGCATTTTTGTTGTCCTCCTATGAGTATGTATAAGTTGTTTGGATTTCTTGTTCCTTTGATCATGGTCTTTCTTGTATCAAGCTCATAAACCACACATCCGTTTGATCGAAACACAACTTCATTTCCCTAATCACACATTTGTTTGACACTCAACAGGTTAAACCATCTACATACATGACATTTCTATCTTTAATATTTTCCTTCAAGAAGACTAAAAATTTACCTTTAATGGAAATTGGAGTGTCATTTCCAAGTGAGACATTCTTTTCCTTTTCTAAAGCATTATATGAATGAAGTTTCTCTTTATCACCTGTCATGTGTTTGGAGCATCCACTGTCGACGTACCATTGATTTTCTTGTCCTTTTGCATACAGAGCTATGCCACATATTTCTGATTGAGATTCCTTATTTGTCCATATCTTGTGATTTAATGATGTTTTCTCCTTTTTAAGTGATGGCGGAAATTTTCTCCTATGTTCAGATTCTTCATGACCAAAGTTGTTACAAATCGAACATTATACTTCATTTTCAAGATGAGAAAAATTATTATAGGAAATTTTGTTGATTCCTGTTACACTCCTTTGATTTCATTCTTCTCTATTCATGATTGTTTTGTAGGCAACACATTGAGTAGCCTTATGCCCAAAGTTAAGACATGAAAAACATTGCCCATTAAGGAAGTTTCTGCGATCATATAATCTTTTGGCATTGTTTACCTGTTGGTTGAAGCTTCTATTGATATTCATCCTTGGATTAAATTTGGTATGATTTACCTAATGAGTAATTTTGGACTTTTTTGATGATTGACATACTGTTCACTGGTCTTTCCTGCATCAAGATAGCTTTTGGTGGAGGCTGACGACTTCTATGATTGAGATGATTCTTCAGTATATCCAAGACCTATCTTTATTAGAGGAGAATGATGAACTTTGATGATTTCATTTAAATTTCCAGATCCTTTAGCAAATATAATATTAAGAGATTTTGTCTTCACAAGTTTTTTTCTTATACCCACAATTTCACATTCTAGATTTTCATTGTGTTTGTCTCTTTCAGGGAGTTGGTGTGTCAATGTATTGATGATCATATTCTTTTCTTCTAAACAAATTTTGAGTTTAGTAATATCTTCAAGAAAGTCTTCCTCTTCTAAGGCATCCAAAAAATCATCATTGTCATAAGCCATGAGTAGTCTATAATCTTGGTCAGTTTCATCTTCATCATTATTGAATAAGCCATCACTATCTTCATGTGTATAGTAACTCCTTCTATTCACAAACTATTTTCTATTTCCTTTTTCATATTTCTTTCCTTTTTCATTTTTATATTTATGAGGACATT
Organism: Pinus taeda; assembly: GCA_000404065.3. Lineage (NCBI taxonomy): Eukaryota > Viridiplantae > Streptophyta > Pinopsida > Pinales > Pinaceae > Pinus > Pinus taeda. The sequence goes on along the minus strand of APFE030926534.1, from coordinate 105,514 downwards.
TGGCAACATTATGGATGACTCTACCACAAGCAAAGCATTTGAAAGGTAGCTTACCTCTAAATCTTTTGGAACCTCGTTGAAGCTTCTTGAAAAAAATTACCTCATCTTCTTCTGAAATGTGTTCTGATTCATTGTGCTCTTCCTTTCCTTTTTCCTTTTCTAATGCTTTAAAAGAGCCTTCTCTCATATCTGATGGACCTCCTTTTCTCATTTCAAAGGAATTTAGGATTCCATGTAGTTGAGTCACAGAAATAGTTTGAAAATCCTATTTTTCTTCTATCACGGACACTTTTGACTCAAATTTAGAAGACAAAGATCTCAAAATTTTCTCAAATAAAGTAGCTTCCTTTATCTCATCACCTAGATTCTTCATACAACTAACAATCTCTTTTATACATAAAAGGTAACTACCAACACTCTCATCACTATGCATCTTAAGAGTTTCATACTAAATTATGAAAGTTTGAAGCTTAGCACGTTTTACCTGAGAGTCTCCTTCTAGCTCTGAATGATTTTGTCCCATATCTCTTTAGCTATGTTGAGCAACATGACTTTGACAAATTCTGATTCTAACAAACTTCCCAATAACGTATTGACAACTTTGGCATTGATTCGTATAACTTCTTACCTGCAGAGTCTGTAGCAATTGCTACTAGAATTTGATATCCTCCTTCCATAATTTTGCAAACATCAGCTCCAAGCAATTGTAGATAGGCTCTGGTTCTTATTTTCTAATATACTAAGTTTCTCCCACTGAAGATTGGTGGTCTGATGGATCCCATGCCTTCGTGATTATTCATCTTGAACGATATTCCTTCAAGCGATCAAGATGCTTCTGAAGGACCTACTCCAATACCAATTGTTGGAAATAATACTAAGAGGGGGGGTGAATCATTATTATCAGATCAATAATTTTTTATTTCCCAAACAAATTTATATACACTTATTCTATCAAGTGAACTAGCATGTACATGCTACTGTGATTAGTGAAACTAGCGTATACCCAGAGAACTTGTGATTTAGTTAATTTATCATGTGTTGATCTATAACCAATGCATCAGTAACTTATTAAACAGTGCATTAAAAACTAGATAAACCATCAGACATAAGAAACACACATGAGCACCAAGTTTAAGGTGGAAACCCAATGTGCTTGAAAACCACCTGTTGTTGTCATCTCTATCTTCTTTTAAAAATCAGGAAATATGTTTACAATCTTGTACTAGTGTAGACTCATACCAATATGCAGGCACCCACCTACAAAAGGCTACAACCTTCTCTCGTTTTCCAACTTCTACTGGAAGGGAGCTAAACCCCCTAGCTCTTGTACTAGGCAATGTGTTTACTAGTATGTAGGTGTCGGCCTATAGTAGGATATGACCTTCTCTCTTCCTCCAGGGACCATGTTTCATAAATTTTTAGACTATATGGTCCTGTTACACAACAACACACATGAAGGCCTCACTTCATCAAATTTTAATACTGGACCCATCAGAAACTTTGAAACTCAAACTGCATCAACCAACAATCAGTTGATCTGAACAATCAGATCTTTGTCACCAGAACACTATGTTGAACCCAAAAACCTGCATCATCATTCAGAATGAGCTACAACCTCAAAAGTCATGCATCAGAATATATACACTACTTTACTAAACCCAACCTGCATGTATACGCTACTTCCCTTAATCAAACCCGCATATACCTTCAAATCTACTGAAACACAAAATTTCTGAATCAAATTTCTACCAACGAGCAATATAGTGAACATCTATTATCAATTTACAGAGCCTTACAAAGGCAGTAGCAGAGATCACCCTTCTCACTTATACAGTCAATCAATTAGATATGAAACTCCTTACGCATTCAATTTTACTTTCAGATCTAAGAAGATTTCATTGACAAAAAATAGTAAAACAACAGTATTGATTAAATATATCAGTCATCTCTGAACAACATACTTTTATTTTTCATATGCTACTTGGAAGAGACGAACTGAAGTGTATATGCAACTTCACCAAATCAAACCAGTGTACAGATATGAAAATATTAACTCATAACTTTGCTGCTATTTTGGACTTCAAACAATCCCAAATCACGACACTCAAAGAATAAAACAGGTGTACATAATTAGATCTGACCCAATCAATATCAGATCATTCAATGATAAGTCATTTCGAGTCTCATGATCCTAATCCAACATTGAATTCAAGGTAAAAAAAATATTTCAGATCAAATCAACAACATAGCCCATGCAACATAAAATATACTTCAGATAGAAGTATTCCTTACGAGCCCTTTTCACTTTCACGTCTTGGCCTTATGATCTTCTCCTCCTTATATAGTTTTAGGCCTTTCTCAATACCTCGGACCAAAACCACTTAGGACCAATGGTATTCTTGGGTAGGATCAAATATTCGTTACTCCACTCAATATTGTGGGCTAATACCATGGTATTGACCCCTCGTATTCTCTACTCTTGAAATTCCTTGATTTTCCAACCTGCACATGCTTTTCCTCTTATGGAAGTGCATGTATACGTATACAAGATTTTTGTTCTGTGGATCTACATGTATATGTTGTTTTCACTAAGTGGACTTGTGTATACATCTTAAACTACTTTTCACCATCCTTTACCTTCAACTTCTTCATTCTGACTAGTAGACTTTAGTTCCATCTTCATGTTCTTTTGTACCAACGCCCTATTCATCTGAAGGGGTTTGTTACACTGTGGGTTTCCTTTTATCAAAACTGAATTGACCTATGAATGAATTTCCATCAAGGACAACACTTGTATCATAATGCCAACAATTTGTTTGACTCTCTAATAGACTTGGGGATGCATTTGTCTTTCCTATTTAGATTATATAAAATAAATATCTATTTTTATGTATTTATAAGTAAATTATTTGAAGTAGACATATCTTTATCATTGTGAACATGATGTTATATTAGCTATGAGAAATGTGAAAGCATGAATTTTAGTTTCTATCTTGTGATAAGTACATGGAAAAACAATATTTCTTGAGTTGTTCATTAAGAAATAATAAAATATATTATTTTTCAAAAAGTTAAATCTAATATTGTATGTGTTTCTTATGATTTAATTCATATTTATTATTAAAAAATGATAAATTTAAACAAGGAAAATGGAAAATAAAGAACCAAAAAAGCACCAAAATGTTATATCTCTGTTACTAGAAAAAAATTCACTTGCCTCTTTAAGGAGGAACTTCCAATAGAGAAAATCCCCAACTACAAGTAACTTCACAAGCCTTATTTTATATTTCCTGATCATCATTCTTTAGAAAAATAAATTTCTAAATTTTAAAATTAGTAAGAGTTTTATAAATATTAAATTTAATTTGCTTTCAAAATATGAAACAATTAGTGTTAAAATTAATTTTATTAAAATAGAAATTATTGTAAGTTATATTAAATCTAAAATAATATTTAATCTCTTATAGTGGAGTGATAAATTATTGATTAAGATGCATCCTATACTCCTGCATTTCCATATCTTATATAGATAGACCATAGTGTAATTTTTGTTTGGTTTTAAATTGTAATTTTGAATAATTTTTATTATTAATAATAAATATTAAAAATTGATTGAGTTACACATTTTCATATTATTAAGAACTAGGTTAATTATTTTTTCCTTGTGAGTATTGAAATATTTTACTAATTAGGTTAGAATGAATATGAATGAACTATCTAAGTAATAGAAAAATATTTATCGTACTTTTACAATCATAGTTTCAACCATACTAAACTTTGTAATTTATAAAAAAAATTGCATTTTTTTAAAGTCGGTCATTTACATGCAATTTCATATATAAAAGTTTGATATAACTTCACCAACACATAATATATAATAAATATTATTTCATGAAATAAGCATCATGATGATAACCATCTAACAAACATAAACATAATATAAGATAGACATTCAAACTATATACACCTCTAGCACATATAAACAACATAAGGTAGCACACAAAACTAATAATCTAACAGGACATCATCATCATGATCACATCTAACAAAACACAAGCATTGTAATATAACATCATCACCACACACATTCTTAAATTAATATACATCTCATGTCAAATAACTGTTATCATATACACAACTATCTGCAAGCGCATTAAATGAACATATCTAACATGACCTAATAATATAAACATGAATACCAACATAAAATTAAGTACATAAACATGAACAAAAAAATGCACCATATATATGTGTGTGTGTGTGTGTGTGTGTGTGTGTGTGCCTGTCAAATAACTGATATCAAATATCTGATACAAGACGCGTAGTAGTGGCCTTCTGGTCTGCAAACAAAAGATGATGGATAGTCAAGTAATGCCTCAACTATTGCACTGTTATGTGGAGGAGAATGTAATAGCCCTCTATTGCGGTAAAACTGCTATGGTTAGAGTGATTTGGGTTAGAAAGAATGGCATAAAAGCCAAATAAGAATATTGAATTAATTATGTAAATGATTATTTACTAATAAGTAAATAAATGAGATGTATGTATTTGGGAATGAGGAACCTAGAAACAAGATTCTTGCAAAATAAAGTAAAGATAAAAATATCATTGATAAATGAGATTTGATCATGCTTTCATGATAAGTACTCTAGAATAAAATTTTAGATAATATTAATGGATGGGAGAGAAATATTCATTAAGTTTCTTAGCTAGAGAAAGATGGTAAGATTAGAAAATATTAAAACCACTGTGAGAGAGAAAGTCGGGCTTTTATGGAAAAGCATAGGCAATTGGATAAGAAAATCCACAAAAGAGGGATGTCGCTAAAGGATACTTTATCATGAAAGAAAGGTATTAAATACTTATTGAGTGGATTAATAAGGGGGTTGTTGAATCCGGAGGAAAGTAATCTTAGTGGGGGTGTCAACTGGAGGAAATTAGTTCTTAGATGGCTAGTGGTGTTTGATTCCCGAGTCACTTCCTATTGGCTGTGCTAGTTTGAAATAATTGTGTTATATGTTTACTTTGGTTTCATTTGCTGCTATGATAATATCTCTTCATTACCTAAATAAATACGCAAGTATTTCTCTATAGATGGAATCAAATGCATGGCTACCCTATAGAGGAACTATTGTTAGTATCTTAAGTCTTATTAACTTGAGAGTAATAGAGGCTATGTGATTAATTATAATGTTTAGCTTCATAATCCAATTTGAAATTACCTTGGTATTGTGAATTTTGAACTTTAGGAAGGAAATTCACACTAGGTTATGATACTAAAATAGGAAAAAATACAACCATAAGCTATGGGTTTCCTTGATAATACTACTACGATTCTTGTGTTTTCCAGAAATGGGTACGAATATTCCATGCAATATTAATTATAGACAAGTGTACTTTGTTTAAATTTCCTTCAATCAAGATGAGAAAACATCTCCATTAATTACAGGAATGTTAGTATAGAGTGTACATGTATAGGAATATTGTTACACAGAGTGTATAAATGAAAGATGTGAAATTTGTAGAGACTAGATACCAAGATGATTTTTTTTCTCATGTTAAATATTCAATTAAACCATTATAACTAACAAATTTATCCCCAACGGGCTAAATACATAAAACGTGCATGTAAATTCAAGTTGTATTACACCATTAGGAGAAATAGGGATCTGAACATGTTGGTGGTTATGTTATATATAAAAGCATATCTATGTATACTAGAATTTCTAACTGCACTAGGAAGATGACATAGAAATTATTTACGAGAAGCGCAAATCGACCACAAGTTAGAAAGAATAAAACGGTCCTACTTTCCTTGGATTAGAATGGGCAATGGGGACTCTTATATGTATGAGTTCAATCGACATGAATTATCATTTTAGAAGAAGTTTCAAGTAGGAACAACAGGTTGAAAATAATAATTATTAAACAACTATATGGGAATCCTCGGAAAAATGCTACTGAGGTATAGTTAAGGAGTTGAATTAATAAAGAAATAGACATGATAGACAAAATTACGGGAAATATAGCTATATCAGAAAATGAATTGATGGAACCTTCTCTTGAAATGATACATTCAACATAGTAAAGCTATATAATCTCCAAACAGTGACATAATTCTATAATTTTAAAGAACAATGTTGTAGGGAGATATACAATAGAGGGGATATAGTGAAGATCATTATATCAGAGTGCCCCATAGTCTAATTCGACTACATAAAATCTGGACCAGGTCACGAAGGTACATAAATAATCAAGATGAGTAGTAAGCGATATAGTTCATGAGTCCAATGCATCAAATATTACACTATCATGTTAACACAATTGAGATTAAGCAACAAAATAAGACAATTCGTTAAATTACAAAGAGAAAATATTTATAACAATCACCATATATCCATAGGCTGAAGTCAAATAAAATACACTGAGAGTGAATATGCATCTGAAAAGAAGACAAAATAGAGTTGTTAACAAAACCATATCCTTCTAACGCCCCTTGACTCTAAAATATTATGAAATGAGTATGCAGAAACATTTATATCTATTTACACTTAAAAACTTTCGTTATGGACTAAGAAACTGACATGGAGACATTTAAGTGTGGAGGCTATTGTCAAAAGTGTCGAATCACCTTGTAAGAAGGTTAACCATCAAGAATTTGGAAACTAAAGAGTGGGGGAAATACCTATGGAAAAATAACAAACCATCGAGAATTAAAAAAAAATATTGAGGGGCTTTTAGGAAAAAAGAAGAAGGAGAACTCATACAAGGATAAATGTTACCTTGCATAGTGAAGGAATCTAAGAGCTTGCACTTGAAATCCTTCCATAAACAGAAGGAAACCCATGAAATTTCCATAGCACGTAATAAAGGGAATGTAACAAAAGCTCTACAATAAAGGAATTTGGGGATGGATCTCCTCAGGAGTAAAAAAACTATTAATTTTGGTTCTTTTGTGTGCAGGATGAGAGCAAGCATTTAGCCAGAATCCTCTGCATGGAAGGAGTAAAACCCTCGGTATTATGTAGTACCTGCATAAAGGAAAATAACAGAAAAAACAATATATTCCAATTACAACACATATGAACAAAGGAAGCATGAGTTGGTCGAATAAAAGGTAGGAAATTGCAAGGGAAAATACATATCTAGAGCAGTTTGACTAGGAACTCAAATATAGATGGCAAGAAAGGTTCTAGCAAAGGGAAAGGTGGAATTTAGGCAATAGTCACATTAATACTCTAAAAAAGGTGAGTCATTTATGAACTCTAACGCAATAGGTTATATACAATAAACCCCACTTCTAGGATACACTATAGGCATAATAGTAGAAATGAAAACACCTGGATGCAAGGACGCATGCTAAAGATGTGCATGTAAGGAAACAATGGAGTGAACCATGGGGAATACATTAGAGAACTGAACCATACCATAAACTTATAGTTACCTAGAGTTACTTCGGCAGGATGGGAACTAAATGATTGATGCAATCGTCACTATCATGTTATTTACACATGTTCAAAGAAAAATTGTCATAGCAAGGGAAATCATAGAATACAGAGACAGTATGAAGCCATTTGGATTTAGAAAATAGAGTGGCATAGATGCCCAATATACACATATTAGCCATAGAAAATGCTGCAACGGAGAAACCCCAAATTCGAATTCGCAAACAACACTGCAAGAGTGGGAATAAAACCCATTGGTAAGAAAATTATAGGAATGACCAACGAAATCGGTAAATGAATCGATCTAGCAAGTTAGGAAAGAAAAGCATCACCTATGAAAAAACAAACACAAGCACTACAAAGAGGAGACTTTAAATCATAAAACTATGATGCCATTTAAACAATTAATACTAGTAAAAATGTAGAAACTATAATACATAAAATATAATAAAGAATAGTCCAGATTGAAAGGCTGAACGAAACGCTGAAGCGAGATCTCTGCAGGAACTAGGGTTTCGAATGGACGCCTCCGGACTTCGCTACCTGGGCAAGAATGGCCTGCTCTGAGCTGCCGCAGCAATGGATGCATGTCTGAGGCTCCTTTTCACTTGGACGACCGAAGATTTCAGGAAGCAAACAACAGATCTGGAAAGGCGGTTGCAGATTGATGAGAGGGATTGGGTGCCGCGGTACTGGTTTAATCCCAACGTGTTCAGCGGCAGCGAGGCCTGTGTATGGACCAACGATGATAAGAGCTAGGTATACGCCTCCATTCATCCCGATATCAACGTTTTTACCAAGTGTATCACGATCTGCAGGGTAAGCATCATGAATGAGGTTTTTTTAGACAGGTTCCAGGATTACTTTGGTCACAAATCTTCGATGGATGGTGATGGAGGATATGGATGCGCGGAGGCAGAGATCTCTAGATCTCTGCAGATAGAGGGTATCAAATCCCGTAACTCTAGAATCACTATGGATCTGCCAGATCGGAAGAACAATCATACAGATCGGGGTCAATACAAGGTCGATTCGTCAGATCTAAATCAAATATTTGTCAGATCTGTTGAAGGTAGACACCACTGTGTACAGATCAAGGAAGGGATGGATGTCTTAGGGTTAAAAAAGGTAATCCAGAACATATTGGGAACTCCGGCAATACACCAAAACCTCTTATTTGCCGGACATTGTATGCAGGATCACCACACACTCCAGCATTATGGAGTTGCAAATGATTCAACCATTACACTCAATCTGAGACTACGAGGAGGCTGTAAGGGAACCAGCTCAAAGACCACAGGATCCTTCCGTGATGCAGTTAAAGGAAAGGAACCAATGAATCACGGAACAACACCCATAACAGAGCCTACAGGTCCATACATAGTGGAACAGAAGCAAGAATCACCTTGAATTACTGTCACATTGTTGGAGGTAACAGATCTATACTCAGATTTATTACATAACGCAGTTATTTGCAGATTTAATGGTTATTGGCCCAAAGCGGATGTATTGCATCAATGGGTATCCACATCATGGTCAACCCAATGTGAAATATACCTTTGCCCAAAGGGTTTCTTCATAGTCAGATTTAACATAGAACTGGAACGAGACAGCATCATAAATCAGGGGCCTTGGTTTTGGGGCAATGCTGGCCTCTTTATCACCCCCTGGTTCCCGGATTTTGACGCCAACACAATGGTTGTTTCGACTATACCTGTTTGGGTAATGCTGCATAACCTCCCACTGCACTTTTGGCACAAAAAAGCTATAACAGCCATTGGGAACGCTTTAGGAAAACATCTCAAAACAGATGAAGACAGAGCAATGCGTGGACTATTCACATATGCTAGAATATGTGTAGAGGTGGATCTAAGTCAAGGACTTCCAGATCACATCACACTGAATTTTAATAATTCACCGTGGACGCAAAATCTTGACTACGAGAACACGATTTTCAGATGTCGTAGATGCATGCAGACAGGGCACCTGCAAAATGCATGTCCATTGACTAGCAAGGAGCCAAAAGGGAACACGAAACAATAGAAAAAACCAAAAGGTTGGCAGAATACGGAACCACTGGAGGAGGAGGCACTGAACATAGAACCCACAGATGTACAAATGAGACAGGGGGAAGAACCTAATGAAGGCACTAAGAAACCCAACTTGGAGACACATAACTTGGTTCTGCAGCAAGACTTACAATTGGAATTAAGCGAAGTCAAAAGAGCACACAGCCCAGAAGGATCGAACACAGAAAAAGAACAACCAGCGTACACAGAAGAAAAACAACTGGCTGTAATTGATCACACTACCAGCACTGGAGTCTGGTGCAAAGTAGAAAAGGAAAAAGGCAAGAGAACATAGGCCTGCTAATCATTTACTATCATATCTGCCTGTCTTCCTGATATTTCCGGAACTGTTTTTTTTGCCATTTTGTGCTTTTATTTCTGTATGTTGCCTGATTACAGGTTCAGCCATTTGCATATGCTATATAGCATCTACAAAATGTAATTTTATCAACATGAATAAAATTACGATTTTTTCCTAGGGGAAAAATTAATACTAGTAAGCATGGAATTATGGTAGAAGCCCTACTTTTGTGGTATGGATGACAGGTTCCTACATGGTGGTACCAGTTGGCCTCATTCCATGCTACCACCAGCCAAAACTGCTCGAAACCAAGCCCTAAGTAGCAAAACGGCAAGTGAGGGTATGCAAGGAGACCGAAGTATTTGGTTAAGGGTTAGGTTTCAAAGAGAGAGAGTCACGACCATTGGATTATCTTGAATAATCCTGAACATTGAACAAAATCCAAAACCGTGCCCATATCTATCCATGTGAACCATAAGTGAAATAATTTACATTGTAGGAAATTATTCGCAGCGCAACCACCCATCCATATCCTCTTATTGAGGCCTGGAAAATCACTGCTTCAACCTTTCATTAGGAAATTGGTGCCATTATCCCTAGTTGGAGCCCCTACCTAAATGGAAAAGGAGTTGCATTAAGGTTAGGATTGGGTGGTTTAACACCTCTGTAAAGTTTTAACAAGAGAATTATTATCAACCACGATATTAAGGTGTTAATGAATAACTTACATGGTGTGTGGAATAGGCCCAAGCGCCGTATAAACAAATTGGAAATCAATATCAAGGCTGTAAGGTTTACGTTCAAGTTGGAAGGTCTTAGCATCTGCCAAATCAACCCAAGTCATTAATACAACAAATGTAGCGTATTTACCAAGGTATGTAGATAGAAAGGAAGAAATCCATAGTCACCAATTACCCTTGTGGGGAAGGTTCGTTTTCAATTATGTGTAGTCTATGTAAGGTGGGGGATAGGTCTAGAAAGAGTGACACCACCAAATAAATTTTAATATATCTAAGGTGTGCTTGTGTGGGTTATGATAAAAGAAAATAAAAGAAGATATATAGGTCTGCGAAGAGGATCGCGTTCTGATGAGATATCCAAAAGCAGGTATAAATGTAATGGTTGTCATGATACCAAGTAAATAAGATTTGAAATAGTTATATGTGTAGGTATACAAATGGAAAAAAACTGGAACAAAGTAGAGGTTCATGACAAGTGGTATCAGAGCTATAGGTTCAATACTAGAACCTATGGCCACCCGCAACTGCAAGATAGAAATGATTAATAGCTAGATTCGATTTGGAAAGAACTGGTTATTTGTTGGAATATCTAAATTAGAAAAGATCAAATTCCGTTGTGATATACATAATATGACATGAAAAGTTCAAGCTAACATGAGAATCAAGGTACAAAAGATCTAGGTAATATAATTATGAAGTTGTTGGAACTTAAAACAAGTCATTTAACTCACTATTTGACATTTAGAATAGAAGCAGGTTAGATTATATAACAAACATAGGAGTGAAGGAGAATTGTTTTATCTTCGTAATAATTAAACAAGTTTTTTCGAGAAGTCTCTAATTTCAATATTTTTATTAGAGCTAGAGTGGTTGTTTTCCATAAAGATTTTGAAAAATGTTCTATCTGCGTGTATTATTTCCCTATATTTCATAGGCAGAGGAAGTACCTATGTCTGCCATACAATGGTTGTTTTTTAAATCATAAAGAATTGAATGGTGATCATTATGAAAAAAAAGTTGTATTATAATATGCTAGTTGATAGGGATTAGTTATAATGACATGAATAGTATCATGAACCGAACTATTATGGAAATAAATAAAAATGAAATTGGGGGATTGAGAAAAAAAAAAATGAGGAAATCTAGAAGGAATATATCAAGAAAATAAAGTTGGGAAGCCTTAGCACCCAATTAAGAATCATTTTGACCATCCTTGGGAAATTCAAGGTTATTTCTTATGTTTTTAAATTACCCTTTTATAGTTACCATGCATGATTAAAAAAAACAAAACCATTTAAAAGACAACTTTGCTCAAGGTATTGAGTGTGGAAGGTACCCACCTCAGAGGAGGCCCAAACAACAATTTTTGTTGCATAAATAAATATATATATATAACTTGACTCCTTAAATTATAACAAATATAAATATAAGGAGATGCACACAATATTCAAATAAGTTAAGCATTTGTAATATTTTTGAGATAATTCTCTATAAATAAAGGAAAGTAGCATAAAAAATTTTGTTCTGGATCAACCATAAAATGATTAAATGGATATAACAAGGCTAGGTATATGCAAATGGTAAGAAGATGGGCTAGATAATTAAACATAATTGATCAAGGGAGGAATTGTTTATAAGGTAACTTAGAGTTATCATTTTAACATTATTCAGTTACTTATAAAGTTACAAAGGTTGGGATGTAAATTTCATTGGTAGATGAAGGATGCAAAAAGGAATGTAACCATTAATGGATATGATAACTCAAGCATATTTATCAAATCAACATTCATGAATATATTCTTTTAAAATACCCTTAAGGATAATTTGTTTCTCTACAATAAGAAGGTATTCATTATCTATCAACTGATTCATTTTCTAAAAGAATAATAGATTTCTACTCAAAAGATAGCATAAAGGGAAATCGTCTTACATTTGTAGCTTGTTATGAATGCTGACAACAAGGGATCATTACATGATAAGGGACTTTTCCTAATTAGGACCAGCCATGAAGCAGAGCTCAGGTTAATACGTTGAGTAGGTGGGTCTCTCTCTCTCTCTCTCTCTCTCTCTCTCTCTCTCCTATATATATATATATATATATATATATATATATAATATATATATATATATATTATATATATATATATATATATTATGTAGATGTACAAGTGACAGGAAGTTATATAAAACAAAAAAAAACAAAAACAACAATGTTAGTATGACTTCCTTTCAAATTAAGTGCACCGACATATGCCGAAAATTTTAATTATTGGTACAGTAAGATTGGATATCCAGTAAGAAAGGAAACTGTGAACGGTGAAATAGGAAAGTCCCTAATATGGTATATCTGATAGTAAAATAATGAAACAATAATCAATGGTAATTAACTAATTATGGTGAAAGATTAGCATGGGGTTTAGTCACAATATATATAGAGGATATAGTGTGAAGAATTAGAATCAATAAAATCAATTGATAAGTAGAGGCCTTGATAAAATATGAATTTCCCATACAACAAGAGCACACACAAGTAGGGAGGAGTTGTCAAATATGTAGTAGAAAAGTGAGACCAGATGGAATGCCACCCAAGAAGTGGTCACAAATGTAAGAAGTGTATATGTCACTTAGAAATTACCAAAGTGGGAATAGTTTAAGTATTCATAGTTTAAAAATACAAGAGCACGAAAAGAAAAAAGGAACCATTAGACATACCTTTGATGCATAATAAAAATTCTAGCAGATGCACGGAATATCATTAGAAAAAGGTAAAAACATGCAACACGTCGACAAGATATAGGTTTTGGGAATGTATATAAACATCTACAGTAAATTAATTAATAGCACAATTATGAGCTAGTAGCTTGCAAGTAACATATAATAAGTACAAAAAAAAAATAAAAAATTGAAGCATAGTTGACATGTACGATAAGACAACTAAACAATCATTATCAAGGAAACAAATACTAATATAAATAGTATTCTAAAAATTATACCTTTAGGGGTTCAGAATTAAACTACCAGGTATCTTTTGAATGAAAATCTTAAAGCAACTGATAAGATTTTGGGAATATGGTATCAAGGTAACAAATATTTACACGAGTTGTCTCCTTGACTAAGGAATTAGAAAATTCCCTGAAGGATAATATCTAAATACCCGCGATAATAGTAATGTGAAGTGTAACCAATGTCAAAGTCTGCGCAAGAAAACAAGTGGTAGCATTATAAGAAGAGATCAAATTCAATCATTTTTTAATGTAATATAAGAAGCACATATATAATATTCCTCACGTAGATGTGCAAGACATTCATATAGTGATATGAGAGTATTAAAATAGCAAGGACAAAGTGAATTAGTTCCTAACAAGGGCTAAGAAGCTTTGAAAATTTTTGGTGATAATAAGAATGAAACAATCCCAAATGCAAGTTCGGGGTTATAAATATGTATGGTGGAATGAATAAAGAGGAAAGGATTAATATTATGTGAAATACATTATGCTAATTCAAAATTGGTGAACAACAAACTATTCTTAGACTACCAACATTCATGATTGTCAATAGTTATAAAAGAAAGTGGTTAAAATAGTATTAATATGAATAATGCAATTATATCTACTTTCAACATGCTATAAATGGTACCTTGATAATGGTTACCCTTATGTGAGAAATGTGAACATGCCATTTTGTATTTTGAATGTCACATATAACAATGGCCACAAAACTCAGTGAAGGATTATAGGCAAAGCAAATATGATATGGTATTGTTATAATGTTACATTGTTACTAATCTTGTTCAAATGTGTATGAATAGTTTTTGAGTGCAAATGAAATGCACATAGCATTTGGTACCATGTGTAAACACGTACTAGGAAAGAAGCATGGCATGAATGAAAGAAAAATATGTTTCCAGATTGGAGAACCCGCACGAATAAAATTAGGTGGAGACACTTGAGGCCCAAGTGAGACATAGTTAGTACTAAAAAACAAGACAAAGAAATTCTCAATACTATCAAGGGAATTTCATATTTTTTGTTTAGTACCATGAAAATGGGTACCTTTTCAATGTAGTATTGTGGGTTTATGGACCATGGGAAGTGATTTATATTTTATCAACTATATTAGTTAGAATTACCTCTCATATGGTAATTATAATATTTCATGAATCGGCACTTAAGAATATATGTACATAATGGATCTCACATACAGGATTGATAAATGTTGCAAAGGGAACCTGAGGAGGACTTGTGAACATAACCTTTATGTTATACTAGAGGAGAAAGGGATTGAATTCCACAATCAAACAATAGTTTAGGATTAAGTATGATGGAAATATCTTACTTTCAAAAAGGATACTTGGCAGTAGGAAAAAGAAAGTTATAAAAAGGGAAAATTTACCAAGTAAATCTCAGGGAAAAGGAATTGGACCATGAATACTAAGGACGATGTTAATATAATGGGAGGAGAATGTAATATCCCTCTATTGTTGTAAAATCGCTTTGGTTAGACTAAGTTGGGTTAAAAATAATGGTTATTTATTAATAAGTAATTAAATGAGATGTGTGTATTTAGGAATGAGACACTTAGAAATGATATTTCTGCCAAAATAAAATAAAGATAAAATTCTCATTAATAAATGAGATTTGATAATTATTTCATGATAAGTACTCTAGAATAAAATTATAGATAAGGTTAATGGATAGGAGAAAAATATCCATTAAGTTGCTTAGTTGGAGAAAGATGATAAGCTTAGAAAATCCTAAAAGAACCGCATAACAAAAAGGCAGGCTTTTATGGAAAAGTCTGGGCATTGGATCAGAAATTCCACAAAAGCAAGATGCCGCTAAAGTAGTCCAGAAGCAAGAAATCTCAACTCGGTGGTAAACTAGAGGAAATCAATTCTTGGTTGGATGGTGGTGTTCGATTCCCAAGTGACTTCCTATTGGTCATGCTGGTTTGAAATAATTTTCTTATGTTTTTTATTTGGTTTCATTTGTTTCTATGTCAATATCTCATCATTACCTGAATAAATATGTAAGTTATTTTCTATAGATGAAATCAAATGCATGGCTACCCTATAGAGGAAATTTTATTAGTATCTTAAGTTTTATTAACTTTAGCATAGTAGAGGCTAACTGATTAATTATTATGATGAGCTTTGTAATCCGATTTGAAATTACCTTGGTGTTGTGAATTTTGAATTTTAGGAAGGAAATTCGTAGTAGGTTATGATACTAACTTAAGAAAATATACAACCATAAGCTATGGGTTTCATTGATAATACTACTATGCTTCCTTTTTTTTCTAGAAAAGGGTACTAATATTCCATGCAATATTAATTATAGACAAGTATACTATGTTTAAATTTATTGTGAGCAAGATGGGAAAACAACTCCATTAATTGCAAGATTGTCAGTATAGAGTGTATCCGTATAGAATTTCTAACTGCGCTAGGAATATGACAAAGAAATTGTTTGCAAGAAGCACAAATAGACCACAAGTTAGAAGGAACAAGAAATTCCTACTTTCCTTGTGTTAGAATGGACAATGGGGAATCTGAGATGTACGAGTCTAATCAAACAGAATTATCGTTTTAGAAGAAGTTTCAAGTAGGAACTGTAGTTCGAAAATAAGAACTATTGAACTAATGTACAGGAAACCTTAGGAAAATGTTTCTTGGGTATAGTTAAGGAGCAACTGTGAATGAGGTAAATGTAAGTTTAAATTAATAAAGAAATATACATGGCAGAAAAAATTACAGACAATATATCTATATCATAAAATGAATTGATGGAACCTTCTCGAGAAATGATATATTCAACATAGTAAATCTACCTAATCACTAGAAAGCGGCATACTTCTAGAATTTTGAACAACAATGTTGTAGGGAGATATTGAACAAAGGGATGAGGTGAAGGTCAGTATATCAGAGTGCTAAACAATCTAATTCGACTACATAAAATCCAAACCAAGTAACAAAGCTACATAAATAATCAAGATGTGTAGTAAGTGATATAATTCATGAGTTAAACACATCAAATATTACAGTACCATGTAAGCACAGTTGAGATTAAGAAGAAAAATAAGACAATTCAATGAATTAGAGAGAGAAAATATTTATAATAGTCCCCGTATATCCATAGAACAAATTCAAATAAAATAAACTAATGTAGTAAGCCAAAAATATTGATACAATAATCATACAACACAAAAATTGGATACAACCCTCGGGTCACTATACTTTAATATAAAGCTGAAGCTAATCTATATACACTGAGAGCAAATTTTCACCTTAGAAGAATATGAAACAAATTTCTTAACAAAACCATTGAGAATGGAAGCCCAAAACAATTTTTCCAATGCTTCTAACACCCCTTGACTTCGTAAATATTCTGAACCGAGTATGCAAAAACCTTTATAGGTATTTACACTTAATAACTTTCGTTATGGAATGAGAGACAAACCTAGAGACATTTAGGTGTGGAGGAGATTGTCAGAAGTGTTGAATCACTTTGTAAGAGGGATAACCATCAAAAATTTGGAAATAGATGAGTGGGGGGAAAACTTACGGACAAATAACAAACCATCGAGAATTAACAAAAGTAAATATTTGAGGGCTATGAGGAAAAACAAGGAAAATCCACACAAGAAGAAATGTTACCTTGCATAGTGAAGGGAACCCAAGAGCGTATGCCTGAAAGTGTGTCATAAATAGAAGGAAATCCATGAAATTTCCATAACACGTAATAGCAGGCATGTAATGTAAAATCCATAATAAAGGAATTTTTGGGTAGATATCGTAAGGACTAACAAATGATTTATTTTGGTACCTGTATGTGAAGGATGAGAGCAACATTTTAGCAAGAATCTTCCAATGAAGAGGAGTAAAACCCTCATTCTTCTGTAGGAAGCCCTACATAAAGGAAAATGACTAGAAAATCAGAATGTTCCAATTACAACTCATATGAAAAAAGAATCATGATTCGATTGAATAAAAGGTAGGAAATTGCCAGGGTAAATACATACCTAGAGTAGTTCAACTAGGAACTCAAATCTAGATGGTAATAAAGGTTCTAGCAAAGGGAAAGGTGGAATTTAGGAATTTGTCACATTGATACTCTGAATAAGGTGAGTTGTTCATGAACTCTAGTGCAACAGGTAATATAAAGTAAACCCCACTTCAAGGATACACTATAGGTGTAGTAGTAGAAATGGGAAGAGTTGGATACAGGAATGCATGCCAAATGTGTGCATGTAGTGAAAAAATGGAGTGAACCTCGGCAAATACAATAGATAACTAAGCCATATGATAAAATTATAGTTGCCTAGTGTTACTTTGGTAGGATGGGAACCAAAATATTGATGCAATCCTGCCCATTGAGTTATTTACACCTGTCACAGATAAATTATCATGGTGAGGGAAATCATAGAACACATAGAGCATCAAGGCATTTGGATTTAGAAAATAGAATGGCATAGATGTCCAATCTACCCAGGTTAGCCACTGAAAATGCTACAAGGGACAAACCCCAAATTTGAAGTTGCAAAGTGCTGCTACAAGAGTGATAATAAAACCCATTGGCAATAAAGTTATAAGAATCACCATCAAAATTAATAAATGAATCCATCTAGAAAGGAAAGAAATAAAAACATCACCTATGAAAAAAATAAAAAATAAAAAAATAAATATAAAGTATAAAATAAAACATAAGCACTGCAAAGAGGAGACTTTAAATCATAAAAAAATGATGCCATTTAAACAATTAATACCATTAAGCACAACATTATGGTAGAATCCCTGCTTCTATGACAGGGATGACAGTTTCTTCCATGGTGGTACCATTTAGCCTCATTCCACGCAGCCACAAGCTAAAACTGCTCGAAACTAAGCCTTAAACAACAAAACGGGAAGCGAGAGTATGCAAGAAGACTAAAGTATTTGGTTAAGGGTTATGGTTAGAAGAGAGAGAGTCGCCACGATTGGATTATATTGAGTAAACTTGATCATTTAAGAAAACCCAACACCATGCCCATCTCTACCCATGAACCACAGGTGAAAGAGGAGATGTGGCAGGAAAGGATTTGCAACACAAACATCTCGAAATATCCTCTATAAAGGTTTAATAAGAGAAATATTATTAGCCATGGTACGAAGGCATTAATGAATAAGTTACATGATACATGGAATAGGCCCAAGTGCTGTATAAACAAATTTGAATTTAATATCAAGGTTGTGAGGTTTATATTAAGGTTGGAAGGTCTTCGCATGCGCCAAATCAACCCAAGTCATTAATACAACAAACAAAGGATATTTACAAAAGGTATGTGGATGGAAATGAATAAATGCATAGTCAAAAAATACCCTTGTGACTAAGGTGGGGGATACGTCTAGAAGGTCGACACTAGAAAAAAAAAATCTAGTATATCTACCAAGAGGATCAAGTTTTAATGAGATATCTGACAGCAAGCATAAACATAATGGTTTTCATCATACTAAGTAAATAAGATTTGAAATAGTTATTTGTAGAAATACAAATGGAAAAAAAGAAACAAAAAACAAAAAAAAATGGAGCAAAGCAGAGGTTCATGATAGGGAAGGTGGTTGGTTTACTCCCTTAGGTGAAATATGAAGCGCCTCCTTTAGCTCTAGGATGTGATCATCAAATAAATAATGATGAGTTATACTACTAGAAGGATCATCGATACCCCAACCATGATCTGATTGGGCAGTACTACCAGAAGGATCACCGACACACTAACCATGATCCAATGGGATAGTACTACTAGGAGCATATTCACCACCCCCATCATCATGATTTCATGGGGTAGCACTACGTGAAGACTCATGTGAGGTATTTCATGTTGCATGCCCTACACCGCTCCTCGATGCTAGTAGCATGCTAGCTCTAATGATATGACACATAAGACTCATCATATCATGTGGGTAGTCCCTTAAGAGACCCATGAACCTTGGATTTGTGTTGATGTCTCGAGCCCTCGTAGGGCAGACTCCCTCCTCAACAAAAAACCTATACAATAGGTCACAGTATTCCATCCTAAATATGATACCATTCCTACAGGTTCGGATGCCCATGCCCCTCTATGTCTAAGGATGTGCCTCACCCTCTTTGGTCTCACCCATATTCTCATCTGGTCCCTCTGGTGGGGGAGGAGGCATGTCCCCAAGGAATGTGCCAATTTCTACAAAATATATAGTACTTAATAATAATTACAAAATATCATTTAATAATTTAATGAAACTAGTTAAATAATGTGCTATAATAAATTGTATTCCAATTAATTAAGATAATAAAATGAAACTGGATTAATTTAGAAAAAAACACTAATATTACCTCTATCATCTCCGGGCTCATTTGGTGTGAAGAGGATGTTGGGACACTATCCCTAATCCATACCCACACATGGAAATGAAAACAAGATAAACACGTGGTCACCCTCACTCGCCAATAGAGCAAGTGCCCAGGAAACAATCTTAGTCAGATACTCCAGCAGGCCCCTCTTGGCCATGATTTGGCCCCACATGTGCATATGCACCTCAGTCATCAAGCTAAGGGGACAATGGTCAGATGTATTCCTTTCTTATAGAAACCACTCAAAAATTAAACAAAAAATCTTCAAAGAGAAATGGAATTCCGCCTTCCCATGTATCATCGCATGGCATCTATCTAAAGCCCTACAAAATTTCCTAAAAATATAGAAAACCACCTGATACATCGTGGAACCTGCATCAAATAATTGACATAAATTAAAAGAGGGAAATTAATCTGGTTCCCATCACTAGTATAGTTTGCAATGGTGGTCACTAATAATGAGAGGTAACTAACCTCCTCTACAACAAAATAAGAAATATGTATTTGTCCACAATGCACATGAAAATCTGTTGGAAGGACTACTTAACCCCCAACATATCTCTAAGAGTATACAAGTTTACTCTTTGTTGCAACCCCATGGGGTACATCAAGGAACTCGGGAAAATACTCCCCTCTCCTAGATAGGTCAATGATAAAATATATATATATTCTCCTAAGAAGGCCTATACCATGTGTTAGGACTAACATGAAAATATTGTCGGTGGGCATCACACCGACGGATCAGTTGTCCCAGCAAGCTCGAGTGCGCCTTTAGGGATTTAGCATCCTCATAGTACTTAAGGAAGCCTACATTCCTCAAGAGCACTCAGGTCATTATAATAATAGGTCAAGGGTATAAATCCCTCTCCCTCTCTCATGCCTCCCATGGTCAAATCATATATTATATTGATCCGCCATTTTCTCTTGATTTTACTGCTGCTCCCTTTATCGATGTTTCTACTACATGATTGACTTATAAAATACATCAATCTCATATATAAAACATAATTTTATTTCATTAAATGGAAAATGTATTGATAAATATGAACACATAACTTTCAATTAAAGACAAAAAAATCAATGATCCCCGATGTGCCCAAAATACAATAATGCATGTCTTTGGTGCACTACCAAACAGAAGAGCATCGACATCAGTGCATACATACATATGACACACCACTTTTGGTCCACATAAATACATTTTCAACGTGGTGCATTGACAACTTTATGCATACATATAACCTTTTCGCATTGGTTGGAAAGTTTAGGTTACAAAGCAAACCGAGCTATATTTTTTAATATTATTTTTGCTGTGTGTTTGATAAATATAAAAACACTAGGAGTAACATAAAAATGTATGCATCGACGTAAAATTTATAGCTTTTCCTAGTGCATTTTAATTTAAAAAGCACACTAACAACACCATAATGCATTGGGTTCATGCACCGAACTACGATGTACCTGTAAATTTACAAGGTGAAACGCTATTGGTGCGAGCTGAACCTGTTGAACACATAGTGAAGGAAAAACAAATTTAAAAAATATTGGATTTTTTAAGCTATTTTGCAATTCTGATACACTAAAAAATTAAATTAAAGAGTAACATAGATATTACCTAGATATTTGGTCACGATGGAGGCATAATTGACAAGTAAATGAGAAAAACAAATCACACCATTTGAGAAAATTGGAAAGCCATGCACTGAGCATGGTACAAAAGGATGATGACCAAGAGAAGCACTGACATTAAGGTGATTGCATGAGGAAAGAGAATTATCAGCTTCAGAGCTCTACAACACTACAAATGGTAAAACTAGAATTTGTAGTTAGTATTTATTTTTCATTTAACCATGTTTCGGTGCATTATTAAAAAAAAACATCATTGCACCCTATCTCTAAGATAACCGTATTTTTTTAAATTAGAAAACCTATAGTAGTGCTCTTGTTAAGATGCACCGGGGCATTTCAATATGTGAACTACATTGATGCTTCATGGAAATATGGACCGCATTATTTTAAAATTAACCCCCCCAGCGATTTTATTTCTAAGATGCAGTGAGGCATTTTGATACATGATCATCACCAGTGCTTTGTCATAATATAGCATCACATTTTTTTAAACATTGAAAACCCTATAGCAACGCTCAGGATAAGATGCATCGGGGCATTCTAATACATTTAACACCACATTTTCTTAAATTAAAAACCCAATTGTGGTCTTTTTTTATGTACACACTAGGGAATTTAAATACAAGAACAACATCGATGCTTCATGTGGATATAGCATGGATATAGTGAAAACATTTTTAGGACCCACATTTTTTATATTTAATCTTGTTTTGGTGCTATAAATAGTGTATGCATCAGGTCATTATCATATTATTTTAGTACCAAGGAGTAATCATAGAATAACACCAGACTAGGAAAACGAATTTTACTCTTTTCTAGTGCTATTGATTAGAATACGCACCGGTGCATTTTTTTATTTGGCACACCATATTTTTATTATAAATAAATCTTCCATGATGCACCATATTCTCTTAGGCATAAGTTCTTATATGTATAGTAAAGCACTAGTTTATTTGTTTTTTATAGACACACCATTAAAGAAAACATCTGCTAAAATATCCACCACCCCACCTCCACTAGTGACCTCCACTACAAACAATTTTTTGGGATATTTTTATAGGAGCTTCGAAAAAAACCTCCCCTAGAAGGTCTTTTCCTTGTGGTGGATGAAGCCTCACTTAGCCAACTTGGCTCTAATTTAGCTAAGGACAATACTAGATTTCTTATTTGCTTTTTTTTCCTAGTTGGGGTTTTCTAGGGTAAATCATGGTGTACATGGTTTTTGTATTGTTTCTTGAGTATTATAACTCTTTCTCTCATAATGCTTTGAACCCTAACATAAACATATACAAACTAAGTAATTAGTATTAAAAAAAAATTGATGATTAAAGCATTTTAATGATATATTATTTTTTCTTTTAACTAGAAAGAGTATTTGTATTATATAATTATGTGCCAACAAATACATTATGAACTATAGAGCTAATTCAACAAAAAATTACAACTTGTTTCCTCTTTCCAATAAGAATAGATAGTTTTATTGAGGAGAATATATCTTAGCAAAAAATAAGTTTTTTGTAGGCAAATACCTCATGAAATTGCCCCAACAAAACACAAAATTCACAAAACATAAGCATACTAATTGATTATGAAATATTTCATGACAACTTTTATGCATGCATGTGTTTCTTTATGGTTTCCACGAAGTCATTTGCCCCCCACCCCCCAAAGTTCCATTTTTTATTTTCTTTTATTAACCAATTTAACTAAAAACAATTAATAGACTTCATCCATCATTAGGAAATTATAGCAGGCATAATTTGGCCATTAATATCTAATTCACTTATATTCAATTTACACTTTTTTTGTATAAAGTTCATCTTGATATTACTGCAGAGAGATAGGATACATAGTTTGGGATGATATGGATGGCCTGCCCACATGGAAACACGACCATGCGTACATCCATATTGCCTTTAAATTATTATACACAATTAGTCTAAGAAGGCCATCCGACATGAAGAAAATTCCAGCCTCTCCTTCTAGTCTCTAATCTTTGATGTAGCACATTTCAGATTCTCAATTGATGCTAATGATAAACTGTTAGTCCAGGCTTTCACAACCCTGAAGCATTAATAACTTAGAAAATGGAAGGGAGCGTGAGAAATCTGAATTCCTCCAATAGTTGGTTAGGTTTGATTCATTCATCAAGCCTCTCAGGGAGGTCTGATCTTTCCCTCGACATTGGTGGACAATCATTAACTGCAATTACATCACACAGTGCCCTTAGTGGATTTGGGATGTACCTTAACCATTGAGTTCCCTATAAAGGTGAATTCAAGGCCAACCCTCTGTTAGCTAGAAAATCTACCAACTTGTTCCCTTCACACTTAATATGCAGAAGAAGAGTTCACTCTCTTTACATTAGTTCCTTTACCACTCACTCCAACCAGCATTCAAGCTTCCAACTATTGAAAATTTTTGGAAGAGGAGTGCTTGATTGATTATTTTTCGGGATTGTGATGATGAGCTCTAAGTCCCCCTCAATTACAATTTGGTTGATGTGAAGTTGCTTGGCTAATTTTAAACCTTGTTCTAATCCCTAGAGCTCTACTATGTTATTTGTAGTAATTAATAAATTGACCATATAAATATGCAGAATGGCTCCTTGATTGTTCCTTAAGGCACCTCCATAGCTAGTTGGGCTTGGGCTTCCCTTGGAAGCTCCATCGAAATTTAGTTTAACAAAACCCAAAGGTTATGGGAACCAATCTGCGGGACCTGTCTTTGTTACCTGAGTTTGCTTGTTTATTTTACTTGTCTCTAAAGCCTTCAAACCAAGGTTGTATAAGATGAATTTTTGATACCAAACACACTCCCAATACTTGGAATCCCAGAGGGTAATATCAATCGTTTCATTCATAATTTGCAGATTTTGATCCCTAACTATTCCTGACCCTCTAGGGGAGTCCTTGAAGATCCTGTAGTTCCTTTCCTTCCAAAGGGACCAAAGGATAAAACCCAGCAATAGATCCCAAGCCTTGTTTAAAATAGGATTTGAGAAAGAAGGCACTAGCCAATTGACAAAAATCTCCTTAATTCCCACCCATCCTAGAGGAGGAATTCTAAAAGAATAATGCAAGAGCCTCCCGATTTCTTTTGCATGATCACATTCAAGAAATAGCTGGTCATAATTATCCTCTTTCAAGAATCAGAGATGGAAAACCAAGCGTCTGATCAATCCTTGCTTTTGCATCCTATCCCAGGTGAGTGTTTCCCATTTTAGCAACATCCAAAGGAATAAAGAATTTTTTGGTGAATGTTTGAGTTTCCACAAGTGCTTGCATTGATCACTAGCCTCTACGACAAGATTTTGAATTAACAATTGTCTTGCTTCCTTTATGTTGAAGTTTCCCAAAGGATGATATACCCACCTGAGCACATCATCTCCCTTATGAAGCTCAATGTTGTGATTGGTTAAATGTTATGAGATCAATTTATAAGCCTCTACATGGTACAGTGATACGTGGGGGGTGAAATCCTTTCATTTTCTCCACCTAGTGGGAGGGTCCTACTCAGTCCAATAACCACAGAATGCAAAAGTACCATTACTGGAGATTATCCTTTAGAGAGTTTATCTAGGAAAGAGGAGATTTTTAGCCATTGCTTCTAAGAATCATCCTAAAATAGAGTTGATTTTCTGTTGTGTGCTTCCCATAAGCTGTGTTCCTATACCAGAGTTATGCTATGACATGTTGAGTTCCGGATATGTGATCATGGAATTACATTGGAGAATCTAACGAATTCATTAGTAGTGATTCCTGCAGCGTACTTGTTAGAGAAATACATCCCCCATTGAGAAGTTGGGCCTTTTATCCATCTCCACCAAAATTTGGTAGAGAGTGATTGACTCATAATTTTTGGATCTCTAAGGCTGAAGCCTCCATAGTGTTTGGGAAAAAAAATCTTATATCATACCACTAAGGCCCATTTTTGGCCCCCAGTGGGCCCTCCCCAGAGGAATGAATGTTGCATGCTTTGGAGTTTGCTAAGCACTAGATTTGGAGCAGCCATGGTGGAGAGAAAATAAGTGGGCATGGATTGTAAAAATGAATTCAGAAGAGTCAACCTTCATGCCAAATTTAGAGCCCTAAGGGCCCAAAATGGGAGTTTCAATTAAAATTTCAGGATAAGGTTTTCCCAAATTGATCACTTCAGGGGGTTGGTAGGTAAGGGAGCCCCAGATAAGTAGAAGGCAGGGCTCCTATTTTTAAGCCCATAAGGTGGGAAATATGGGGTTGTAGTGCCATTGGAGTATTGAAGAAGAATATTTGGGATTTGGTTCCATTGATAGAGGTGTCAGAGGCTAAAGAGAAGAGTTCGAGAATATTTTTGAATTCTAACGCTTCTTTAAGAGAGGGTTTTCCCATTAGCATTGTGTCATCTACAAACTATTGATGGGCATAACACACCTCATCAGAACCCAGAGGGAGACCTTGAAGTTTACCAGAGGCTATGGCTTGGTTGAGAGGCTGACCTATCCCTTATACAACTAAAAGGAATATTTAAGGAGAGATAGCATCCCCTTGCCATATTCCTCTAGTGGGAAAGAATGTGGGGGAAGGTAGAGAAGAAGACCTTGGTTATTAGAGACATGACCTAGTGGATCCAAAGTCATTAAATCCGAAAGCAAAGAGAATATGATAGATAAATTTCCAATTGATTTTTTCGAATGCTTTCGACATATCAAGTTTAATTAGCATACTTAGTATTTTCATCGACTTTACAGTATGTAGATGTTCTTGAATAAGAATTAAGTAGTCTAATATTTGATGCCCCTCCACATATCCAATTTTCTATGGGGAAATTATGGTAGGAAGGACCAACATTAGACTATTTCCAATCATTTTAGAAATAATTTTATAGATTACATTACACAGAGAAATTGGTCTATAATCTGTTGGAGAGGCTAATTTATGAGATTTAGGCATAAGAGAGATGAAGGTGGAATCAAATGCGAAAAGGAGAGAAGACCTAAAATGAGAGTTTTCCACCACTTGCTAGACATCATACCCCAAGATGTGCCAACAAGCCTGATATAATTCAATTGTTAAGCCATCAGGGCCGGTGTCTTATATTTTGGCATGCTCATAATAATATATTCTACTTCCTTGAAGGACACTTCATGAGATAAGAGTGTGTTCTTATCTTCCAACACAAAATTGGGGATAAGTGGAAGAATTTGATTAATTGTAACCCTTCTTTAATTAACCGATTCTGTAAGAAAAGTTTGGAAGTGATTATGCATCACTCCTGAGATTTCATCTTGCCCTTCCAATATTTGTTGAGATTCATCTTGAATGAAATGTATATTATTTTGTTGCCTATATTGTATTATAGATCTATGGAAGAATTGTGTATTTTTTTCCCCTTCTTGTAACCATTTTATTCTAAATTTTTTCTTATACAGAATTTCCTTCTATTGTAGCCTTTCCCCATGTTGTCATGTTAATTCGTTTTCCTTTTCTTTGAGCTCATTTGTACCTCCCTCTACTATCATTCTTTGTTGCACATATTCCATGTCGTTCTCAATATTTCTTTTTGCTTCTTGGATGTTCCCAAACTCTGCAATGTTTCAAGATTTCAATTTTTACTTGATGAATTTTAGCCTTTGTTGAAAGCGAAAAATTATTCCTCCCTACATGACTGCAGATTCCAAACGCCATTTTTTCATGTTTGAAGTAAATTTTGGATTCCGAAGCGAGAACGCTTCAAACCTAAAAGGTTTATTACAGGGAGTGTTGGACCAATTTATCATAAGTCTAATGGACCAATATTCAGAGTTGTGGCTAGGAAAAATGATTGCTTCTACACCCAAGTTTTTCAGATATAGGGATTTTGATGCTAAGAAGTGGTCCAATCTGTAGGCCACTTGATTTTCCCCTTCCCTTCAATTGTTCCAAGTATGGGAGCCATTTGGGGTACGGATATCCACCAACTTGTGATCCTCTATGAAGGAGTTGAACTGAGTGGCTTCTTCATCTATTCTTCTGACACCTCCCTTCTTTTCAGTCAACGATATAATCATGTTGAAGTCACCTCCCAAAAACCACTTTGCTTCACCTATTAGTCGGGCCAAAGATTGTAAGTTTTCCAGTAGATTCCTCTTATCTTGAGATAAATTAGGGCCATATATATTTGAGATGTTTACCGCTTGGGAGGAGCCCATGGGCTTAAAAGGAGCAGTGAGAATTTGGGGGGATGAAAACGAGACCTTCAAAACCACCGTGGATGGATTCCAAAGGAGGGCCAACCCAACTGATGCCCCCACTATGTTGTTATAGTTTTTTCTTCTCAAAGGTGTATGAAAATAAATCACCTAATACTGTGGATGAAAAACAATCTCAACAATATAAATGGCTACCAAACATTGTAGATTTGTAGCACATGATAGAAACAAAACCCACTAAATCCCTGATCTATGCCACAAACATAATTAAACAGTAAAATGAAATAGTAATAAATGTGGGTAACTCCATTAATCCATTGGCATATATACAAAGAATAGATTTCATTAAATAACACATGTGAAGGGAACAAATAAATGTTACCAGTCCCCCTCTATGGGATGGGTTCTTGGCTATCCTTAGACGTCTTCAGCTTTTGTATATTATCTCTCCTCTATAATGTGAAAACCCAACAAATAAAAAGTCTGAGCTCAATGGGAACTCAAATGAAAAAGAAGATGGTGTGCAACAATGATAATAATCCGAGTTACAACAACAAATGAAACAATGAAAATAATCTAAAGTGAATAGTGAATGGAAAACTTAATTTATTTATAAAAAAATATTGAGTTATCATTGAATAATGAGAAATAATAATATATTATTAACCCCATTCCAGAAATAGCCACTTGGAATATTTTATTATATTTTGTTAGGAGGGAAAACGTATTTAATTTTTATTTAGAAGTAATGAATAAATAAATGATTTATTTATCATCTCAAGAAATATGGTTAAAGAATAATAAGCAATAATAATTTATTTAATTATTCCTGATGGATTTAGTCAAACTTGACAAGGAATAACAATTAATTAGTGATAAATTAATTATTCCTAGAGAAAAATAAGATAATTAATAATTTATCTGTTTATTTTTCATAACTGGGTCATATATGATACGGAATATTAATTAATCAATGGTTTAATTAATTATTCCTAAAAGATAATTAAATAAATAGTGATTTATTTCATTATTCTTCATGGGTTTAATTATAAATTACTTACGAAATATGGTTTATTAAGTAATTTCTCACAGTGAAAGCAATTTTACTATGGTAAAATTGACCTTACATGGTGTGCTTTGATTGATATAGTAAATTAGGACAGATGATCAATTTTTTGGTGATAACAGATTTATCCCCATCATACGAGTGTTAGGGGAAAAAGGTATGACTGAAGTACGTTGTAAAGACACAATCACTAGACAACAAAGTGGAGCCACAAAGAGAGAGAGAGAGACTAATAAAGCTGAAGCAAAAGAGGATAGGGACAGAGGGGGAAAGACCAATGCAAGTATCATTTTATGTTGTGGTACCAGATCTCAATGACATGGGGGAGACGTACCTATACCCACCGAGATAACTTAGTAAAAAAATAATGATGCACCCAAAAACTTAAAACTAAGCAATGAAGTACATGATGAATGGTACATGACACACTGACATAATTGAGCTAGAAAATAATACAATGTGTCCCATATACATAATGCACCTGGAAAAAACATGAGACACGACTGAATACAATAACATCTTATTACATGAGATATAATGGCCCTTCCCTAAAAAAATGGTGGGAGGAAGGGTAGACCAACCGAAGAAGCCCTGATGAACAGGGTAGGGCTCTACAAAACTGAATGGATCATCTAAAGAAGCGTGCGTAATATGAACACTACGATCGGTAGTAATCGAACCCATCAAATATGCATAATTGCATTTGAGGTTGTAGCATAATATGAAGGCATCCAGGCATGTAGGGTACTACCTGAAGGGCCACCCACTCGTGATTGCTGAAACATCTCACACAAACCTTGAAATCACTGGTACAAATGTTGCATCACCAGACCATCAAGTGTATGAGTTAGGAGCATGAAAAAACCAATTCAAAGGGAAATAATGAGTCCCTCTGATTGATCCGAGGTACCAAAAAATAATGGAAATTGGAACCAAGATACACTACCCATTAGGCCATTCTTATGGAATAAATGAGATGATGACAACATAACAGGGCTCATGATAGGTGAGGCAATGGGGATCCTCAACTAAGGCACAAGGGAAAATAGTAATGTGACTAATGGATTGATACCAAGGACAATGGAAAATGATGGGACTAAGGGAAAAATAGATGGATTCCCTTGTCAAAGCATAAAGTGCATGGTTGACCTAGTAGCAACTGACTTAACTCTAAAGGGGATGGGGGACAATATGACTGGAGGCCAAAACGGGCAACACAGGATGAATGATATGCAAATATGGATGGAATATTGTGACATGATATAATGGGAGGTGAAACATACTCCATGGATGTAAAGGTAACTCATTGCAGATGCTCTGAACAAGGGTGACTCGATGATGCTACCACACAGAATAGGCTTTATGGGGACCATGAAAGAATGAGAAAATAGTGGTTACTCATCATGAAAATAGACACATGAGATGACAAGTATTAACAGGAGGTGGACCTCAAATTACAAGTGTCTCTTTATGAAGAAATTAGATTGTGAGAGGCAATGAAATGATCCTACTTGGAAAAATGGCTTCCAAGTGAAGTGTCAAATCATCAAAAATTGACAAAGACCAATTATAATACTTGATGAGAAATTTCCAACGGTGCTGACGGTTTGTCAAACTGAGCTATGATTTTGTCGTAATAGGCGACAGAAAAATTGTACGTTTTCCTATAAAAAGACATTTTCCCTACAATTGGCATTCATTTGCTAAGTGGGCTATGGTGAATTTCGATAGGAGGAAGAGTTCCAAAATCTTGTGGAGATTGTAGTGTACAAACTGACCTTTGAAATCAAGATCTATGACTTTAAGGGTAGGTGGCCTTACTCATCACTTCAATTTTTGTGATTTATTTCTTGACTTTTGGCACCGTGGAGCTCCCTGGGAGACCCCTAGTCCTTTTCTCCGCTAGACCACACTTTTTGGGCCCAAAAATGAAATCTAGCTCATAGGAAATAGGCAAAAACATGTGGGCTCACACTTTCTGGCAAGAAAACTGCGATTTGGAGCTGAAAAGAGGGGTGGTCTATTGGCCTGATGGGGGTTGTATGTTGATCAGTGTAGGCCATTGTTTTCTTCTCTGAACTGACAGGACATGTGGTGTTTTGTAGGCATCGCAGAGTTGAAAATCAATTATTGTGAGCGAGACTTAAATAGCCTTCGATCCAAGATTCAAAGGGATCAGAGGATTTGAGGGGCATTAGCTCACTACAAGGTTCTCAAATTGGTAGAGAACCCATTGATGAGGGCAGGTAAGCCCTTGCTATCAAGGATTGTGAGTTATTAGGATCCAGACTAGGAGTACTTTGTAGTGTAGGGGCATAAGTTTGATCTCACATTACAAGATATTTATTTCTTGACCAGAATCCCTTCCCTAGGGGTGGTGTGGGATATACATTTGGTGTTCCCTCATGGGAGGAACATTAAAGAGTTTGTGGAGTGCCATTGTCCACGTGATGTGTGTGTGAAGTGCATGACCATCCCAATTAGTGATATAGATAGGCTAGACACATGGGTTGTCTCCACAACAGTGCTACGGGTCTTGGGAAGCCACACATTCCACCACATCATTGGTGGGAAGATGATGTTGGTTGAGAGTGCTTTTGCAGGTACCTACTATGGTTAGGCATATATGATGCTATTGCCAGTGAGACGATAGTTAAGTCTATCCAAGAGGTAGGTGAACCATGAGTGTGCATTTGGTATAGTGTTGTGTGTGTTTTTCTTTGAGAAGATACCCACCATCCATCCTCATGTACAGATCTGAGATGGGGCCCCACAAGGGCTCAAGATGCACCGATGGGAGCAACTACTACAGAGAGGAGGAGAAGGGGGAGTAGGATGAGTGTTATGACCCAATGTTTTGCACATTGGGATCAAATGCCCCTCTACATTGACAATTATCCTTATAGTGGGTGAACTATCAGGGTGATCCTAACTTACCACTTCCACCCAAGCAAGCATGGGTACCCGGCGGTAAGTGTTAAGTTGCTATTTTTATGGTGCATTTCATGTTTTTGTCACATGTATATAGTACTTGGTGTAAAATATGTGGTATGAAAACAGAGCACCATCAAATCAACATGATATGCAGGATAAGCCCCAATGCCATGGGCTGCAAATCAGGGAACATCGTCGTCACATTAGGCTGACTACATGATGCAAGGATTGTACCTAGTGCATCAACATGAGAAAGAAGGTTCACATATGCATCATCTAGAATGGTAGACGATGCACTAGTATATGGAGGATCTATGGATGTTGAGGCATGGGATTTTGCCGAAAGAGGTTTTATAGAAGCGTGCGCAGAAAGCTCAGAAATGTTTGCTTGCAAGGAACTCAAGGATGGTGACAAGTAAAGCATATGGCCTATGAAGTTTGTCATCTCAACATCAGGGGGAGGGATCATGATGGTGGGACCAAAGTTCCCCTGTTCTGGTTTACTAGTGGTACCAGAATCTACGGGTAGAGGAGTAGGTGATCCAATCCGAGTCATCTCGTATTCGTGAAGCACCTCAAGGCAATCACAAAATTCATCAAGATGAGGGAAAAAATGGGAATAGTGACCATGATGATCGCACAAGGTGCACGGGTGATTTGTGCATAACGTTCTAATTTTCTTGGCTAGACCCGGTAAGGTAACATGGACCTTAGGGATATTTGACTTAGGGAATGTTTCATGAACCAAATGTTTGAGATGATGGAGTTCAGGACAAGTATTGGTGGAATGCCCAACAACTTTACACAAAGAGCATGGAGGCGATGGATTTGGGGCCTTAGTGGCTGCAGGAGCTTGGGGAGCCTTGTCCTTAGGTTCTTTCCTTGTGGATTCCCCCCCTATCCTGATGCTTTCGCAACTGGAGCAGGTTCCTGTTGAGGTTGCAGTTGCGGTGGAACTGGAGCAGCAGCAAGGGCCATAGGGACCAGTTAAACTGGGGTCAAAGCATGATAAGGTCTTAGATGATGAGGCAGAGTGCTTGTAGGGTAATAAATGTATGATACTGGGATCCCCAAAGTCATATTATGGAGGACTAATGAAGCCATGACAGGGACATAAACAATTCTTGGAAGAGAAAACAAGAAAGATATCTAGCCTACAGGGTAATGTCCTAGAAGAATAGCTCCTGGATGGTTAATACCTGGAGGAACAATTCCTAGTGGGAACATAGGAGAGGCACCCAGAAATGGAGGAGGTCCTGGGTGGTGGATCTCGATGGCTCAGCTGAGGGGGTAACAATAGGGTGTTGAGGAGCTGGTTGTTGATCAGATGTACCAGACTGCTTGTGAATAGCCTGTGACGCTTGTAACATTGAAAGACTCAAAGATCTAGGCTCAGAGATGAGAGGGGGAGTACCAGGGAAAGCACCCAACAATCATGAATCTCTGTAGACTCCAAGTGAAACACCGGTGAGAGGAATTGAATATTTCTTATCTAACATTGATGAGATAATAGATTCAGGGGAGGTCACAGATGTCAACTCCTAGTATGTCAAAT
Organism: Pinus taeda; assembly: GCA_000404065.3. Lineage (NCBI taxonomy): Eukaryota > Viridiplantae > Streptophyta > Pinopsida > Pinales > Pinaceae > Pinus > Pinus taeda. The sequence continues at coordinate 72,241 of APFE030926534.1, read as the reverse complement.
TATTGATGGTGATGATGTTCGCTTCATGGGGGAAGCACATCTTGCGAAGAACTGCAGATGTAATGATTGACATGGCATATGTGTAAGTACGACCTAATAGAATGTTGTAATATAGAGGGGCATCAATAACCTTGAGGTCTACATGGACAATATGTCCCACAAGAGTCACTGGACAATTGCGATAAATGCCGAGAGGCTGGGAGAAGTGACCATCCCAAGCACGCAAAGTGATGGTTGATGGGAATAGCTCAAGTAACTTAAGTTGTTTCCAGATGACGGTAGACATCACATAGGTGGACGTACCTTCGTCAATAATGCATATGGAGATGATGGCATTATGGACTCAGACTAGTATCTGGAAAGCAATGGATGAAGGTATTGGGGGATGCTCTGATGTATTAACTAGGAAGACAATAAAATGACCATCAGAAGGATCTATTGCACACAAAGTAGTTATTAGATATTTCTTTTCAGATGGGCACAACTAGAGTAGCTCTAGTGTTGACATGGCTGCAAGTGATTGCACCAAGTCGTCTACTATACTATATGTATGGGCAGCTTGGTTAGAAGCCATGTTATGGAGTAATGGACCCTTGAGGATCTCAGGAATAGAATCAAATTTAGGTTGAGGGATCCGTAACGGGCCATTTGGTGTCGTAAGAGGCTCAATAGATGTTTTGGTTTTGGACTTAGTGGTGGATGAAGTTGATGGATTGTCATATTGATGCGACCAAGTTTGCAAGTTGATATTAGAGTTATTAACCTCATCATAATTCATCATGAGGATCTAGTAGTCACTAGGACCAAAAGGTTGGGGGGATGGGCTGCTTGACCTTGTTGAGGTTGAGCAAAAAGAAATCCTTGCTGAGGGAAAGTATGTATAAGAGCGGCTGGTTGAGATGGTGTAGGATTCTGAGGCGATTGCTTTATGGGTGGTTGACCTCTAGAAGTTGCTTAAGCTTCCCACATTTGGCACATCTAGGGTAAGATAGGAAACTCATGTGTATAATGGCCATGTACACCACAACATGTACAATGCTTGTTTGTGAAAATAGCCTTGTTCTATTTGGGCTAACTACCCTATTGTTGGTTGTTGGTGTTAGGCTGGTGTTTGGACAATTTAGAGTGTCCTAAATTGTTCTATTAATTGTCAATCTGGGAGTCGTAAACTGTTGAAGTGCGGCACACTATATGTGCAAGATAACCTATTTCTTATTTTTTGTCGTTTTGTCATTTTTGTTTTGCTTTGGGTTTATTTTTGTTAATGCCCTAATGTGAGATGTAAATTCTAAAATACAAGTATGATATAAATGTTCAAGGCAACGATGTCTTTTAAAATTATTTTCAAAACTTCAAACTTTTTAAAAAAATACGATGATGAAACTAATTCCTGAAAAGAGAGTGAAAATGTGCCACTAGTCTAATTAAAAAACAGTGAGCTAGTGACCATGAAACCATTATCCTTGCTGCCATGAAAATATAAGAAAAACTGAACTCAAAGAAATCCAAGAATTGCAACCAAAGTAAACTAAAATCACATTACATCAACTCATATTCTGAACCCTCACCATTCGACTCGCTCTGGCTTTCGGAGGAAATCATAAACAAATTGAGCAATTTGATATCTAATTTGTAGAAAATAAAACTAATATCAAACTACACACCCATACTTCAATCCCTCACCATTCGACTTGCTCTAGCTTTAGGAGGTAACTGAGAATGACATGAGTAATTCAATAACTAACTTGCAGAAAAATAAACTAATATCAAACTATGTATTTATACTTTAATCCCTCACCATTTGACTCGCTCTGGCCTTAGGAGGTAACTGAAAATGACATGAGTAATTTAATATCTATCTTGCAGAAGAGTAAATGAGAAAAACTGAAACAAATAACACAGTGCTAGAACTAAAAACTAAAGGAAATGAAAATCAGCATAAGGACAAGAATAATTCCATGTCATTAGTCATTAGAAAACTATGTGCAAATGCTCGGGCTGCTTATTGTAATCTGAAACAAAAGCACTGATCAGTTAACAGTGTATAAAATGTGAAAAGCTATGGACAGCTATAAAACGTTAATACCATAAGAAATGTGATATATATACAAGTGAATGATTATGGCATAAGAACATAAAGAAATAAAGCATGAAACTCTACAGTAATAAACAAGACCTCGGCCTGTGTAGGGGCCCTCTACACAATCCTCGGAAAATCAACGATCAACCACAAATTGAGCTTAGAAACAAAGTCTTATCATGTATTAAAATGCAGTCATAACAAAGTGATAAATTTATGGCATAGTGGGTTCCTTTACAGTCATAATTACATTACCAAAAATCTAACTAATATGCGTATAAGAACGCATTATTTATAACAGAGGATGACATAACTATTTTCCTGCATTTTGTGCTGATACAAGACACGTAAGCATCCACGTCCCAAGATTTAGCACTATGGTTACTGTGAGGATTAAATCTTTGGAAGGTGGTTGTTGGATCCAATTCATGGAGCAGTCCACAGGTGTTAAATTGTCCCCTGAGATCTAGGAACAACCATGCAAAGCTTCACGTAGTGAAAAACAGAGTGTTATCACCGTAGGACTCTTGAGTTGACCACCGCTTTGCCGACTGTTGACTATGGCCTCTTCTAACGAATTCGACTGAGCCAATAAGACTTGGTCCATGTCCACGTCAGTTGAAACTTGCCCATGTGGTTCGATTCGCCTAAAGACACCTGCAATATAGAATTTGAAAAAACAATTGCAGAAACTTGTGCTGGCTATGGAAAGTGACAAGATTCCACAGCTTATAAACAAAAATCTAGTTCAAATAGCATCACAAACACATAGTCAAGAAACTACTTTAAATGCCCTTTTTAAACTAATGTGCAATGACACTGATGACTTAGGAGGGTCAGATGAATGGAAAGAAGCTAGAAAAAGGTGTAGGAAAGATGCAGTTTTGGGACTCAACATACCCCCATTGTGAAGGTGTTGCATGTCCTCATGCAACCAAAATTTGGACTATCTCCCCTTCAAAACATTGTTCTGAAGCTTCTACCAGTAAATCCATCCCTCTTCCTCTCTTTCTTGGTGCTGCTAACATCTTGGGCTTCTTCATCAAGCATCTGAATTTAAGATTAATCAGTGCTCTACTTATCTTCTTGCATTTCTTCTTCAATTTTCTATTCTTTTTGTGCCATAGTCCCAGGTGTATCATAGTGTTGTCATTGATGATCTTATCCAGTCTTCTCTACTCTTTGAGTGCTTCATTTTCATTTTTAATATGTCAATTTAAAACCTCCAACTCAAAGATTTCTTGTTTTAATGATTGGACTAGGGCTTCTTGTGCTATGTGAGGTTGAGTGGATGAAGTGCTGGGACCCGTGGCTGTTCTTTCCAAGGATTCTATGTAATCATACACATGTTGCTGCTTTGGATCTATTTTGGGTGTCGCTTTCCTGGGGCTATCCCAAAAATGTTGTGGAGGAGAATTGACTTCAAATTCTGGCCGAAAAGGACTCATGTCATCACCTTGAGGACTAGTTTCAACATTTGGTTGAGAATGAGGTGGACTACTGCCAGCTAGAGTTTGTTCATGTGTTCCTTCTCCCAAATCAACAAGATGGGATCCTTTAATTTGTGTTTTTCTCCATTTTCCCTTAAGCCTACTGCTTCTTCTTACATATCGTAGACTACTATCTTTTTCCTTCCGTTTTCCTTTCCCTTTCTTTTTGGCCATAGCTGACTGTTCCTGAAGGTGAACCAATCTCTCAGACAATACTTGATGGTATTCTTCTGAGGAAGGGGTTTGATGCACAACATCAATGCTTCTTTTCTCCTTTGATTTTGTTGGCTTTTTACCCTCAGTCTCTTCCTTCCTCCTTTTAGACAGTCTTTCTTCCCTACTAGTTTTCTCAACTGTGTTAGTAGGAGTCTTTTCCTTCCCCCTTTTAGACAGTCTTTCTTTTCTCTCAATTGTGTTAGTAGGAGGGATTTGAGTTTTATCATCTGTTCTCTTTCTTCTACTTCTTTTTGATGTATTGCCTTCAGGGGTTTCTTGGGATTCTTCAAAGAAATTTCTAATTAAAAATTTCTCCCAAGTATCCTTTTTCTCCTTTAATTGTTTCTCTATCAGGATTTTTATGATACCATGGTGATACAAATGTGGTTCTACGTCCCACAGATGTTTTTGGACGATTACAAACATCTTTTTCGCACTGTTTAGTAAAAAGTATGGCAGATTAAGGATCTGGTTTTCTAGGAAATTCATTAACAGACGTGCATGATACATGTACATTGCTCCAAAACGTCCCTCACAGGTGATAAATTTTTGAATAACTAACAATAAGCTAGCCCATTCTTCTTTTAAAACATGAACAGGAATTCCATTTTTGAAAACGGTGACATCCTTACCTGGGTCACATAAGATCACTCTCCAAGCTTCATCACCAATGCCCCGGTTCTTGATGATGATGATGATGATGATGGTTAACGTCCACTGAGACCAAATTGGTCTATCGAACCTACAATTTTCTTAATTTTTACTTGTCTGGCTCCTCGTCTTTCTTGGCGATATTGGTGTTGTAGCTTTCTTTCTTTTCTCTACGGTCTTCCAACTTCCTTTGTCTTGCATCTCTTTCATCTCTTCTGGTTCTTGAGACAATGGTGTCTTAGCTTCGCGATCTATTGTGTTCGTTCTTTTGAAAATAGTCGGAGAAGAAGTTTGGTTTAGGAGATCTGCTTTGCTATTAAATGAAGATTTATTTTCCGCGGTAATCAAATCCTCATAACTGTTGATTTGTTGGGGTGGGCTTTCTCCTTGCTTGTTTTGAGAGTTGTTTCCTTCTTCCTTGATTTCTTGTGACTCATTTTCTCTAGAATATTCTTCTTCTTTGATGACAGTGTAGTGTTCTTTTTGTGCTCCTTCCCACCATGTAGATCTGTGGTGGTTTTTTCTAGCAAAATTTTTCTCAGAGACTTTTGGGCAATTTTTGGCTAGATGTCCCGTCTCAAAGCACGATCGACATCTGAAGAGGACACTTTCATAATCAAGCTTCTGGTTCCACACATAGTCTTTACTTGTTACGTTTATTTCAGCTGGGAATCCGACGCTAAAATCCATTTCCACACAGATGCGTGCATAGGTGGTTCTGGCATATTCCTCTGTTTCTGGGCACCTGCAGTAAAATTTCCCAATTGCATTTCCGATGGCTTTTTAGCGAGGAGAGATTCCAGAGATTCCAGAGAAGTTAGGGGTGGGTAGCCAGTGTGGGAGATAATGCCCATATTGTCCCCTTCCTCGCGAAGCGTTTCCATGAGGATAATAGTTAAGACACCAAGATAAAATAGCATAAGAGAAGGAGAGGATAGGGAGATGATGAGAAAAGAATCTAAGACATTAATAGAATTAGGAGATTAGCGAGGAGGATAACAAAGAGTGGCGAAGAAGAAAGGGTCGATGTGTAGGGATGAGACGTAGCAAACCAAAGGAATGCACAGAAAACATTAGTGAACAACAAAGAGGAAAATCGTTGGATATTAGGATGAAAGTTCCATGTATTATATTGAGAAGGTCCTGAGTTATGTGTGTTTAAGTTTTTATGGCTAGTGGGAGGCGCAGTGAGGGTTGACCTAATTAGGGCTTGTTGTAAGAGTTGATAAACCACTAAGTGCTTGCTAAGTAAGCTAAAAACATTCGAAGAATAATTTGTTATTGATGTCAAAGAATGTCTAACTAAGGAAAAGAGTGGCGTAGTGCTGGGATGGGGTCCCCTGGGTTAGTTTGGGGTTAATATAACTGAAATTTTGGTACAATTTTGTAAATAATATTAATTCTCTGTGATTTGTGGATGCAAAGAGCGTAGATAAATATGAGTCAAAGGGGCTTAGCCCTTTTTTTTATGCAAAGTTTTGAGTCAATTTTGATATTCACCCATGGTCCACAGACCATGGCATTGTATGAAAAGTCTATAAATAGTGAGTCTTAGTGAAGGGAGAAGAAGAAGGAGACAGAAATAAGATAAGGAATTAGGTTTATTGAAGTGTCTAGGACAGGAGCTAGGGCAAGAAGGATCTGCTTCCTGCGCTTAGATAGGAAATGAAAGGCTCTGCAGTTGAGTGCGCGAACCTCTGCAGCTACGTGCGCGGACCTCTGCAGCTATGTGCGCAGGGAAGTTTGAGTATGTAATCTTGAATTGAAGATCAATAGAGATAGTTTCTCGAAGAATTCCTGAGTATTTTTGTTTATCTCTATTAATGTTATATGTTGTTGATGAATGAGTTGTTTTATGAGATATTGATTGAATGTTACGTGATTCTCTTGAATAAGTCTTAATAATATATGCAATGTATGTTTAAATACTTTCGCGAAGACTCAGTTTATTTCTCATATGTTTACTAATGACTTAAATAAATATGCACGAACACTAATTTAGGATTGCTCTCTAATGCACGTATGTAGTAAAATTGACTGTTAAAGGTCTGTAAGGACTGATCGTAGACCTTCACGAATGATCCAAGATATTTTGCTTATAGATGTATTAAAGAATCACATGTAGAAATTGCAACTTAACCATAGAAGTTTAATGTGCACATGAGAGAAGAAGAAGAACACATAAAGCATGAGAAGAAGACAAGAAGCTTGATAATGGAGTTTGTCCAACTTGGACTATATCTCCGGGCCCTGCTCGATCAATGAGGAGGCCTTCATTCATTAAATGGCATGAAAAGGAAGAATACAATCATCAGTTACATAAAGGAGTCTTATACCTTCATTCTAAAACATGGCTGAAAAATGCAGAACTCAGATGAAGAAACGGATAGCACCTTTGCGTTTGTGGCGTCGAGAAGGGTTGAAACCATATAAATTTTGTCAAGTTTTGACAAAATGAACTTTCGCCCCTCCTACAAGCTCCTGCCTCGAACCACATGCACTGTCCTCCCCCTCTGCACTTTTATGTGTTCATTATGTTTTATAACATTCTTTTGTTATAGGGATGCTTAAATTGGGGAGTCTGTTTGTTTAGAATAGAAGTTGTTTGAATGGAAGGATTGGCAGGCGCGATGAATCTAACCGTCCAACCTTCCTTTGCAAAAAATCCCTGAAAATAGCATTTTTCTGTTTATTACAATAATACACAAAAACATAAGAAAATTCAACTGCAAAGCTATAAAGCTAAACTTCAAATTATATAAAATATACCTTATTCTCTTTTTGGGTCCGTGCTTATCGCAAGGTGCAACGGCCCTGGGGTCTTTCCTTTGACTATGTCGATCGTCAATGACCGATATCAGCGTATCGCTATTGACCCCATCACAATATCACTGTCGGCATATCGCAATCACTACTACCCAACGGTCTTTCCTTATACCTTGGCATACACTGACACCGATCGCCGATGCCAATTGTCGACGCCGATATCGCATGTTGCCTAGTCTGGGTCCCGATATCGTATACCACCTACCCCCATTTGCGATAAGTCAAAGATCGCTGATTAGGGTTTCCTTCCTCCTGGCCTTAAGTCTACCCCTTGAACCCTTCTGATTGTGATTTTCCTTCATAAGGCTTTAAACCCATTTTTAGAAGAAATGCCTCCTTGTTCAAAGGAACAAAGGAAACTTCTTTTTGTGATAACTTCATCATCTGAAGTCCATTTTAGCCCATTCAAGTTGCAGTAGATTTAGAATGAAAATATCTACGCAATGGGATAATTTCTAGGAGCATCCTTGGACTTTCATTTTCCTCTATTTCCTGCAAGTCAACCCAGAACTTTGACTGCTTCTATCTCCTTCATTCGGACTCGGATTGGAGTGTTTTTCACACTGTTGGAATCAGGGCGATAAGCAATTCGATATGATATCAAGATAATTGCCTTTCTTCCACTTTTAATTTTGAGAATTTTCCCATGCCACTGTGTCTGAAGATCCTCTAGGATCAATCCTCCCCATTGAGGAGATTTTGGACCACCAAAATCTTTATTAGTCAATTGGCAAGTAAGGGAATTGTTCCCTCACTCTTTCCTTCTCCAGCCATTTTTCCTTGCTGGGGTGCATCCCTTTGAAACCAAATCGAAGGTATTCCACATCTCCTCGTCGTGAAGTCCTGTTTCTTCTGTGAAGGATGATGTCTTCCGGTAACTCATCGAGATACTCTGGTGCAAAACCATCAACTGTAGGAACTGTGCCCACCTCCTCAGTGTCCATAATTAATGGTGGTTCATATAGCCTTAAGTTCTCCACATTCACTACGGAGTACATCTGCATATATATCGGCAAATCAAGACAAAAGGCATTGTTTCCAATCTTCTCCAAAATGGTGAATGGACCATGCTGGATTGGTCGCAACTTCTTTCCTTCTCCCTTCATCATGTCCTTGTTGATATGGAACCACATTTTTTCACCCACTTGAAATTGATGTTCAACTCGGTTTTTGTCATGTCAAGCCTTATAACGGGCCTAACTTTTCTCCAACTGCTCATGTACTACTTGGTGAATCAACTGGATCCATTGGATGAATTGCTATGCTTTTTCCCTGTCATTACGTCCATTGGAGTCATCTTCCCTTCCAAAGACCATATCAAAAGGGTTCTTTGATAGGTAGCCAAAACATGTCTCAAATGGTGAACGTTACGTAGATGAGTGCACTGCTCAGTTGTAGAAATGTTGCACATATAGGAGATCCTCATCCCACAACTTAGGATGTTTCCCACAATAACCTCGCAACAAATGTACCATGGTGTGGTTGAAAACCTATGTTTGTCCGTCAGTCTGTGGATGAAATGTTGTGCTTCTTTTCAACTTGGTGTCCATCATCTTCCACAATTTGGTCCAAAACTCTCCGAGAAAGCGAGAGTCCCATCTGACACAATCGATGTGGGCAGCCCAAAATAGACCCAAACATGTTTAAAGAAAAGATAAGCAGTCTTCTCTATAGTGATCTGCTTTTTACAAGGCATTAAAATACACATCTTACTAAAACGGTCAACGATGACATACAAATAGTCATGACTCTTTCTGGACAAAGGCAAACCTCCTACAAATTCCATTGACACACTTTCCCATGGATGACTCAGAATAGGGAGTGGTGTGTAGAGCCCAAGTTTGCTATTAGAGGGCTTTGAAATAGAACACATCACACAACCATTTACATAGCGAGTCACAATGCTCTTCATATGAGGCCAAAAACAGAACCTTTGTACATGACATAAAGTCTTTTCGACACCAAAGTGACTAGACACAAGAGAGGTGTGGGCCTCTCGAATTACATGTACTCATTCCCCTGTGAGAATGTACAATTTAACAAGGTGATACAACAGTTTCCCCTGCAAGTGATAGTTGTCCACCTATGAACCATGGGTTACTTTTGCATAAATCTCCTTAAATTCGTCATCATTAGCATATTGTTCAGCATAACTCTCAAAAGACAACGAAGCATTATGTAAAATGACAAAAGTAGAATAGGAGGGCAAGATAGCATATTGGCCACTTTGTTGCTAGTTCCCTTCTTATACTTTATTACCAAATGAAACTGTTGAAGAAAACCCATCCACCTGAAATGACGAGATTGCTACAACTTGGTTTGTGACTGAAGGTACTACAAGGACCGATGATCTATATGGATGATGGTCTCCTTGTCGATTAGGTATTGTTTCCACTTTCTCACGCTTTGAACCAAGCCATAAAGCTCCTTATCATAAGTGGGATAGTTTATCATAGCCTGAGAGAACTTCTCAGAATGGTAACATATCGGCTTCTTTTGTTGCATCAGTACAGCTCCCATGGCATATCCGTTGGCGTCTATTTCGATCTTGAATGGCTGTTGGATATCTGGTAAGGCTAAGACTGGTGCAATGCTAATCTTTTCCTTTAATGTTTCGAAGGACTTCTATTGTTTTCCTCCCCATTGAAAGACTTGTTTCACACTTGCCAATGTGTGCAAAGGTGTTGCAATAACAGAGAAATTGGCAATAAATCTCCTTCAATACTGGATTGCACCTAAAAAGCTATGGACCTCGGTTACACTAGTAGGCTTAGGCAAATTTACAATTGCTTCAACTTTAGAAGGATGAATTTTTAACTGATCGTGACCAACAATATGACCTAGGTAAACCAAAGAGGTTTTCCCAAACTCACACTTTGACAATTTTACATAGAGTTTTTCTTTTTTCAATACATCAAGCACTTTATTCACATGACATACATGTTCATTCCAACTTTTACTAAAGACAAGGATATCATCTAGATATACAAGAACAAATTCATCAATGAAAGGCCTAAAGATATCATTCATGACCCTCATGAAAGTGGCTGGAGCATTGCGAAGTCTGAATGGCATCACCATCCATTCGAACAACCCCTGTTTGGTCTTGAAGGTGGTTTTCCACACATCTTGCTCTGCAATTCAGACTTGGTGATAACCACTACACAAATCCAATTTGGTGAAATAGATAGCATTCTTTAACTAATCTAATAAGTCATCAATGCGTGGAAGAGGGTAACTATTTTTCACCGTGATTTTGTTTAGTGCTCGGTAATCCACGCACATCCTCCATGTGCCATCTTTCTTTGGCACTAAGACAATCGGTGAGCCACATGGATAAGTGCTCGGCCTGATGACCCCTTGGTCCAACAATTCCTGCACCTGTTTTTTGATTTCCTCGATCTCAATGGTTGACATCTTATACATGCCAATATTTGGTAAAGGAGCGTCATGCTGGAAATGGATCTCATGTTGGATTTCCATCTTTGGAGGTAATCCCTTCGATTCCTGAAACATCTCATCATAATTAGAAATTAATTCACATAATTCCTTTTTATGTTTCTGATCACAACCCTGGAAAGCATCGGCTAATTCTACCTCTTTTCCCCTTATAGCCATAAGCATACAACCCTTATTGGAGTTCACCAACCTTTTCATTTGTCCTGAACTTACAAGGCTAGCATTGATTTTAGTTTGATAAGACCTTACAATATATTCTACCCCATCTTTTGTGATTTGGTATTTGTTTTCATGATGGAAGAAGATTGCCTTTCTATCATATAGATATGGACTCCTAACACCATGCCACACATATCCAATGGTATCACATCAATTTCAACTTCATCCACTAACTTAGAAGCAATCACAAATTTAACCTTACACTGCTTAGTTACATTCAGTTTTTCTTTATCATGTATCCATCCAAGTAGGTAAGGTTTTGGATGTGGTGTAGTTTCCAAGCCTAGCTTCTTTACCAAGGACTCTGAAATTAAGTTTGCTTGGGATCCAGTATCAAATAGAGTTCCCACTTTTGTATGATTTATGACAACTCTAATATGAAATAGCTCAATTCTCTTTCATTCATTAGGAAGAGACTCATCTATTGCACTAGTGCCTTCATGTGATTCAGAATTAACATGAGATGTAAGAGTACCTTTTGGTCCTGTTGAGTATGGAGCATGATTGTTTAGAGGTCTTTGTTTCAGCTGGATGTATACCCCAGGAATTTTATACACACCTCCATGGGTGGCGGGGGGGGGACTTGTCCCCCCCGCGGGGGTCCATGGCAGCTGATCCCCCAGGCTGGGGGGTCCGGGAGCTAGCGGTCCCCTAGCGGGGGTTTCGGGGGTAGAGCCCCCGAAGCTAAAAACAAATTCCTTGTAAAAGTATAGTAATTTCTAGTCAATCTGGGTCGTTCATTAGGCGGATGATCTGATGGTACAACTTATGTTTAGTTTAGGGTTTTTTTCCCTACAAGGCGACCCCTCTCTTTGTATGAGGGCATTGTATTTGAGGTTGTGTAATAGATGTGTATTCTCCGAGCGAGAAGCAGAGAGGTGAGAGTGTGAGAGAAAACAGAGGATATTACAGCGGATCTGTTGTAGGTTGTGTCTCTTCATTTTTTTGGATAATAGAATGGAAGGACTGGCTGTTCGAGGTGGACATAGCCCAAACTGGGTGAACCACATATATCTGTGTCTCTCTTGTTTTATGCATTTTCTATGTTTATATTTTTGTAATATTTTATGTGTTCCATTGCTCTGTAATATATAATTTTCTAACAACTGGTATCAGAGTCAAAGGTCTATTTGGCTGATAGACTCGCAAGAAAGAATGGTTTCTCGTTCGAGCAGGAGCAATGGCGGAAGATGGTAAGTTTAGGGTTGAGAAATTTAACAGCCAAAACTTCTCGTTGTGGAAGATGCAGATGGAAGATTATCTGTATCAGAAATATCTATACCTACCATTGGGTGGAAAAACAAAGATGTCGACGGGTATGACAGATTAAGAATGGAACCTTCTCGATAGAAAGGCACTCGAAACAGTACGATTGTGCCTCACAGCGTTGGTCGCCTTCAACATTTCGAAGGAAACAATGACAGAGGGTTTAATTAAGGCGTTGAAGAAACTATATGAAAAACCCTTGGCCTCAAACAAGGTATTTCTTATGAAATGGTTATTTAATATGAAGATGTCAAAAGGTGGATCTATTGCAGACCATTTAAATGATTTTAATATTGTTACATGTCAATTATGTTATGTAGGGGTAAACTTTGATGATGAAGTTAAAGCCCTGTTATTCTTGTGCTCATTACCAGAAAGTTGGAATGGTTTAGTAATGGTCATTAGTAATTTTGTTTATGGATCTATTACTTTAAAGTTTGATGATGTTGTCAATGTTATCCTTAGTGAGGAAATGCGACAGAAAAGCTCCGATGAGACATCGAGTAATGCTTTGAGTGCATAGTCTAGGGGAAGAAAATGGAAAGAGGAAAGAGCTTAGGATATCGTAGTAAATTAAGGAAAAGCAAATCCAAGTCTAGATCGGGGATAGTGTGCTGGAAATGCAGAAAGAAAGGACACCTAAAGAAAGACTGTAGATCTTGGAAGGGAAAGAAAGGAGATGCATAGCAAGAAAACAATCATGAAGCAAATGTGACAGGTGAGGTGTTACAAGATGCTTTAGTTATTTATTTCGAAAATATTATTGATTCCTAGGTGATACATTCAGGGGCCTCATTCCATGCCACACCTGATAAGAATTACTTTCAAGACTATGTTCAAGGAAATTTTGGACAAGTTCGTTTGGGTGATGATAAACCCTGTAAAATTGTTGGAATGGGTAAGGTTCTTGTAAAACAGTAGAATGGAAACAAATGGCTACTAAAGGAGGTAAGGCATATTCCAAATCTAAAGAAAAATATAATTTCAACAGGGTAGTTAGGCAGTGAAGGTTGTGTGACAACTTTCACAGATAAAGCTTGGAAGGTCACCAAAGGAGCCCTGGTAATAGCAAAAGGTGAAAAGGTTGGTACATTGTATTTATGCAATGGTACTTCTAACTCTGTTAATGCTTTAACTTCTAAAGAAGCAGATGCAGAATTATGGCATCATAGGCTCGGACACGTGAGTGAAAAGGGGATGAAGATTCTTCACTCAAGGAATTTGTTGCCGGGTTTGAAGAATGTTGATCTGGACTTCTGTGAGAATTGTATTTATGGAAAATAGAAGAGAGTCATATTTATGAGAGTTGGGAAAGAAAAGAAGAGAAAAAAAACTAGAGCTTGTGCATACAAATGTATGGGGACCTGCTCAGGTATCATCTCTTGGTGGCTTTCATTATTATGTTACTTTTATTGATGATACAACTTGAAAAACTTGGATTTATTGTATTACGAATAAATCTGATGTATTTGATACTTTCAAGAAATGGAAAGCTTTGGTTGAGATTGAGACAGGAATGAAATTGAAGTGTCTTAGATCAGACAATGGAGATGAATATTGCAGCAAAGAGTTTGATAGGTACTATTCAGAGCATGGAATTCGCAGAGAGAAGACAGTTCCAAGAACACCACAAGAAAATGGTGTGTCAGAAAGGATGAACAAAACAATCATGGAGCGTGCAAGGTGCATGAGATTTCATGTAGGATTGCCTTTACAATTTTGGGCAGATGTTGTAGATACTACTATTTATCTAATAAATAGAGGACCTTCAAGTTCCTTGGATGGTGTTGTTCCAAAGGAAGCATGGACAGGTAAAAAGGTAAATTACTCTTTTTTAAAGCCTTTTGGTTGTGAGGCCTTTGTCCATATTGATAAAGAAAATAGAACAAAGCTTAAGGCAAAGTCAAAAAAATGTACCTTTATTGGATATGGCGTTAATGATTTTGGTTATCTCTTATATGATTACGAAAATCACAAAATCATTAGGAGTAGAGATGTAATATTCAATGAAAAGGTATTGTATAAGAACCAGTTGTAGGAAAAGAAACATGAAAAAGAAAACAAGGAATACGCAGTTCTTGATGAAATCACTGAAAAAGTAAAGATGCCTAAAAATAATAATAATAATCAACAACCACCACAACAGCAATAGGAACCCCAAACACCTAAAAGTGGTGTTAGAAGATCTACCAAGATAACTAGACCCCCTGAACGATACTCTCCTTCATTATATTATTTATTGTTGACTGATTCTGGTGAACCCGAATGTTATGAAGAAGCAATGCAGGTTGAAAGCAGGAAGAAGTGGGAGTTAGCCATGGAAGAATAGATGGACTCCTTAATGCATAACCAGACTTGGGACTTAGTCAGGTTGCCTGCAGGAAAAACTACATTGAAGAATAAATGGGTTTATAGGCTTAAGGAAGAAGATGGAGGAAAACAGAGGTACAAAACTAAACTTGTGGTGAAGGGGTTTGCACAGAAGAAAGGTATTGATTTTGATGAAATATTTTCTCCTGCTATTAAAATGACTTCAATCAGAACTATTTTAAGTCTAGTAGCAGTTGAAAATTTGCATCTTGAGCAGTTAGATGTAAAGACAACCTTTCTCCATGGGGATTTGGAGGAAGAGATATATATGCAGCAGCCACAAAGATATGAGGTGAAAGGGAAGGAAAAACTAGTGTGCAGGCTGAAGAAGAGCTTGTATGGCTTAAAATAGGCTCCAAGGTAGTGATATCTAAAATTTGACAAGTTTATGTCTAAACAAGGTTATACTAGATGTCACTTTGATCATTGTGTTTATCTAAAAACGCAAAATGATGGCAGCTATATTATATTGTTATTGTATGTAGATGACATGCTTGTTGCAGGGTCTAACATGCAAGAAATAAATGTGCTCAAAAGAAAATTGGCAAATTCATTTGCAATAAAGGATTTGGGAGCTGCAAAACAAATCCTTGGTATGAGAATAACTAGAGACAGGAAAAATCGTAAATTAACATTGTCTCAGAATGAGTACATACAAAAGGTGTTGAAAAGATTTAATATGCACAATGCAAAAACCAGTTAGTACACCTTTTGGCTAGCCATTTCAAACTTTAGTAAGGAAATTGTGACCACAAGACCCAAGAAGACATGGATTATATGTCTAAAAGTTTCCATATTGGATCAGCAATTGGAGCTTAATGTATGCAATGGTCTGCACAAGGCCTGATATTGCACATGAAGTGGGAGTTGTAAGCAAGTACATGAACAATCCAGGAAAGGAACATTGGATGGCAATGAAATGGATTCTCAGATATTTGAAAGGTACCACAAATCAAGGATTATGCTTTGGTGATTCAAACATTTCTCTACAAGGATATGTTGATGTAGATATGGCAGGTGACAAATATAACAGGAGGAGCACTACAGGATATGTATTTACTGTTGTTGGAAGAGATGTCAATTGGGGTTCAAAAATCCAAAGTGTTGTTGCACTTTCAACAACAAAAGAAAAGTCTGTTGCTGCTACAGAGGCTAGTAAAGAAATGATTTGGTTACAAAGGTTTATGGGTGAATTGGGTAAGGAACATGATATGGGCACATTATACAGTGATAGACAAAGTGCCATTCATCTTGCAAAGAACTCAGCATTTCATTCTAGGACTAAACACATACAGCTCAATTACCATTTCATACGATTAGTTTTGGAAGATGGAGAGTTGAAGCTAGAAAAGATACACACTAGCCAGAATCCTACAAATATGCTAAGAAAAGTTGTAACTAGGGAGAAACTGAGAATATGCTCAATTTCAATTGGTCTTCAAGGATGATGATGAAGATGAGAAACAGCCAGGTCCAAATAGGAGCCATTGTCCAGGAAATGAAGCAGTGGTGGAGTTGCTACAATCAGTCTCCAAGTGGGAGATTATTGAGTATGGAGCATGATTGTTTAGAGGTCTTTGTTTCAACCAGATGTATACCCCAAGAAGTTTGTACACCCCTCCACACAGGGGGGTACGGGGGGGACTTTCCCCCCCCACGGGGGTCCGGGGGGGTGATCTTCCCCCCCCCGGCTGGGGGGTTCGGGGGCCAGCGGTCCCCCAGTGGGGGTTTCGGGGGTAGTGCCCCCTTATCCGAATGGAAAATGGCATCAACCCATGGTACTCATCCACCCATATTATTCATCGACCCATGGAATTTACCCATGGTATTGTAAATGTCATCCGCCCGTGGTATTGTAAAATCCACCCATGGTATTCATTCACCCATGGAATTGACCCGTGGTATTGTAACTGAAAAATACTATAAGTAACAAGTCACATTTTGTAAAAAGACAGATTTTCCGCCGCAATGTAGCCTTTACAGTTCAGAGGCATGTAGCTGCCACATCTCTTCTCAGAGATAAGCTACCATTGCCCTAGCTGGTTTATTTCCACTTGGGTTTTAATAAAAAGTTTCTTTGTGGTTTTGTTTATTGGGCATTCTCCTTATTTTTCCTGGAAATTTCAAGTTTTCAGATCTTGGGGGCCTTTCCCCCAAAATCCATTGCAAGTTTTCAGATCTTGGGGGCCTTTCCCCCAAGATCCATTGCAAGTTTTCAGATCTTGGGGGTCTCTCCTCCCAAGATCCATTTCAATCTTTTAGATCTTGGGGCCCTCCTCTCAAGATCCGGATCAGTGGTATCAGAGCAGGTTATGATTCCATGGGAATGAGGGTTTGATGCATATTTCAGTTTCAAGTTTTGCAGCAATATTCAACAAACTTCATGCATGTATTACAACCTCCACAGAGCACTTTCTTGGGTCAAGCAGGAAGAATTTTTCTTTTTTCATTTTTTTTGCAGGAAGTTTTTGGGCGGTGACTTTGTAGATCAGATCTGAAATATTTGGTACAAAATTTACAAAAACAAATACCAGATCTGGATTCCTCTCGAAAAATCACCCAATTTCAAAAAACAAATGGGTCGAATCAGAGTTCGGATGTGGGAGATATCGCTGATTTAAAATCAGCTATTTTATCAGAATTTTTGTGATGACAGAACTGTTGCAGCGCAAATCTGAGATCTCAAAGTGTCCAGATAAGGATTTCCAACTCATAGGAATATGCAAAATGATCCTTCTGCTTCCAAAAAACAAGTTATAATAAATCTTTTGAGTTATATTGGCCGAGTTATGTCCATTTTAATTATGGAGCAGCATTCGGAGCGAGTTCCATTGTAGACATGCCCTCCCAGCCCACTTTAGTAGGCACTTGCTTCACATTCATCAATTTTAGCATAGCAGCATTCGGCTTGGGTTATTTTGAGATGTGCCCTCCCACCCCAGGCTATGTAGGCACCTGCTACTTCATCAGCAACCAACATCATGGTTATGGGCCAACCGCATAAAATCCTTGTCATCAAAGTCCATTTTGTAGGCCGCACACTGTCAGAATCACAGTTGGTCACAAGCATTACAGAGTATCTCTATCCTCGGATCTTCATTTATTAGGGTTTTGGGTTAACCACATAAAACCCTTATCTTCAGTGGGTCTTCATATTCAACAAAGGCTTCGTGGGAGGGAACTTTATGCAATGGGGACCATTGCTTCTTAAGGAGGGAGGAATGATCTGAATGGAAAATGACATCAACCCATGGTACTCCTCCACCCATATTATTCATCGACCCATGGAATTTACCCATGGTATTGTAAATGGTATCCGCCCATGGTATTGTAAAATCCACCCATGGTATTCATTCACCCATGGAATTGACTCGTGGTATTGTATCTGAAAAATACTATAAGTAACAAGTCACATTTTGTAAAAAGACAGATTGTCCGCCACAATGTAACCTTTACAGTTCAGAGGCATGTAGCCACCACATCTCTTCTTAGAGATAAGCTACCATTGCCCTGGCTGGTTTATTTTCACTTGGGTTTTAATAAAAAGTTTCTTTATGGTTTTGTTTATTGGGAATTCTCCTATTTTTCTTCTGGAAATTTCAAGTTTTCAGATCTTGGGGGCCTTTCCCCCAAAATCCATTGCAAGTTTTCAGATCTTGGGGGTCTCGCCTCCCGAGATCCATTTCAATCTTTTAGATCTTAGGAGCCTCCTCCCAAGATCCGGATCTTGGAGGGAGGCCCCCAAGATCTAAAAACAATTGAAATGGATTCTGGATCTTGGGAAGAGACCCCCAAGATCTGAAAACTTGAATTGCCAAAAGAAAAATAGGAGAATTCCCAATAAGAAAAACCAAAAAGAAACTTTTTATTAAAACCCACTGATCTGGATTTAAACATGAATGCAACAAAATACAGAGATAACCATAAAGACAGATATGCAGCGGAAATAATACTTCATTTCATTATGTAAAATACTGAAATATGCTTACAACTAGAAATGGAAATAAACCAGCTAGGGAAATGGTAGCTTATCTCTGAGAAGAGATGTGGCGGCTACATGCCTCTGAACTGTAAAGGCTACATTGTGGCGGACAATCTGTCTTTTTACAAAATGTGACTTGTTACTTATAGTATTTTTCAGTTACAATACCACGGGTCAATTCCATGGGTGAATGAATACCATGGGTGGATTTTACAATACCACAGGCAGATGCCATTTACAATACCATGGGTAAATTCCATGGGTCGATGAATAATATGGGTGGATGAGTACCATGGGTTGATGCCATTTTCCATTTGGATCACCCCCGAAGCTAAAAACAGATGTAAAATTTCCTTGTAAAAGTATAGTAATTTCTAGTCAATTTGGGTCATTCATTAGGTGTATGATCTAACAGTAGAACTTATGTTTAGTTTAGGGCTTTTTTCCCTAGAAGGCAACCCCTCTCTCTGTATGAGGGCATTGTATTTGAGGCTGTGTAATAGATGTGTATTCTCCGAGCGAGAAGCAAAGAGGTGAGACTGTGAGAGAAAATAGAGGATATTACAGTGGATCTGTTGTAGGTTGTGTCTCTTCATTTTGTTGGATAATAGAAAGGAAGGACTGGTTGCTTGAGGTGGACGTAGCCCAAATTGGGTGAACCACGTATATCTATGTCTCTCTTATTTTCTGAATTTTCTGTATTTATATTTCTACAATATTTTATGTGTTCCATTGCTCCGTAATATATAATTTTCTAACAACTGGTATCAAAGCCAAAGGTCTATTTGGTTGATAGACTCGCAGGAAAGAACGGTTCCTCATTCGAGTGGGAGCAATGGCGGAAGATGGTAAGTTTAGGGTTGAGAAATTTAACGGCCAAAACTTCTCCTTGTGGAAGATGCAAATGGAAGATTATCTGTATCAGAAATATCTATACTTACCATTAGGTGGAAAAACAAAGATGCCAATGGGTATGACAAATGAAGAATGGAACCTTCTCGATAGAAAGGCACTTGAAACAGTAGGGTTGTGCCTTGCAGTGTTGGTCGCCTTCAACATTTTGAAGGAAACAACGGCAGAGGGTTTGATTAAGGCGTTGGAGAAACTATATGAAAAACCCTCAGCCTCAAACAAGGTATTTCTTATGAAATGGTTATTTAATATGAAGATATCGGAAGGTGGATCTGTTGCAGACCATTCAAATGATTTTAGTACTGTTACAAGTCCGTTATGTTCTGTAGGGGTAAACTTTGATGATGAAGTTAGAGCCCTGTTATTCTTGTGCTCATTACCAGAAAGTTGGCATGGTTTAGTAATGGCCATTAGTAACTCTGTTTCTAGATCTAGTACTTTAAAGTTTTATGATGTTGTCGGTGTTATCCTTAGTGAGGAAATGTGATGGAAAAGCTCCGGTGAGACATCTCGTAATGCTTTGAGTGCAGAGTCTAGGGGAAGGAAAATGGAAAGAGGAAAGAGCTCAGGATATCGCAGTAAATCAAGGTGTTATCACTCAGGTTGTTCCCTGGCTCCAGAAGAGAATATGACCGAGGTAACCACTAACTAATCTTTTAGCTATAGATCCTAGCCAATCTGCAACCAGAGAGGGCTCTCTCTTTGTGATTTGGATTTGTTTGATTATATGTTAAGCTAGTTATGAAGCACAAGTTTTGTTTGGTGTTTGGAAGATAATATTCAGTAGAACAAGGCAATAACTTGATAGAAGTTCAAACCATTGGGTTGATGGAGTCTAATGGAAATAAACTTCTGGGTATGGTTTCTTTGGCAATAGGAAAATTGCAGAGCAAGATAATTAAACACAGAACAACATTGAAGCTGAAATAGGATGGAATGAAGTCAAGAAATGAAAGGCAATCAAGAATCTTTCATCATGTTGACAGAGGGAAATTGTGTAAACATTATCAGGGAGCAATTAAGAATTCGTTGATGATATTTAGTGTGGAAGAACCAAGGAGACAAGAGCAGTTAAGAATCCTTGCCTATGCTAGTCCTGTGGAAAACATAAAAAAACTACAGGAATTGAACACAGAGTACAACAAAGTAAATTTTGGGTTATCCTTTTTTCCTTTAATTTAGAACATGGTATTCATATGATAAATAAAACACAAATACAGTAACACTAGAGTAAAGAAAACTTATTGATCCATGTATTAACACAAGAATTCTACAATATTTCCTTTTGCCATCGATTCCATAACCAGCAAATTCACCAACACAACATTCCAGCAATTTTATTTCAGAAGAGTTCTCAAAATTTACAGAGCAGGTCCAGAATGATATTCATTAGCCAACACTAATACATCTCTTCAGAAAGTATTTATAAGAAGTTTACAAAATATGTCATAGGAAAATATCAAGAAATGAATTTATCCATCTACTTCTGCCAGGGGCAATAACTGATGTGGAAAACTGCGCAGCAATAAATGAGGAAATAACTATGTTGTACTGGCTACTTTAGGTGTCTTGTTATTGCTGACTTTTTGGCTCTGATAGTCGGTCGATGGTTGCTTCCCTGATTTGCATTCCTGATGTTCTATCATTTTCCACCTATGCCCGAGTTTGTTTCACCTTTTTGGCACGAATTCCCTCCTTGGTTGATTTGATTTTCTGATAGGAGACCCTTATATTACCATTTACCTGTAATGTAGACAGTTTACAAAAAAGGAGAACCAAACTACCTTGGTAAGACCTCCAGCATGCTCTGCCACCATTGATCTGTTGGTAATTGATGCTTTCTCAATTTAATCAATGTCTCATCAGCTTCAGTGTACCTATTGTAATTTGGATGGAAATCAAAAAGATGTGCTACCTCATGCTCAATCAAAAACAAACTTTCCAGTTTATCATATAAACTTTGTCCAGAGGGAGGCACTGTCTCTTCTGAGCTGCTTGATGATGTTGTAATGTGATTTTTCACATAGGTATTTAGCCTATGAGCATATTGTTCCTATTTTAACAGCCTCCCATTGCTAGTGACTAGGCTAGGTAAACCTTTGCTCTGTAATATTTCAAATTTATGTCTGAAGACATCTATCTCTGTCCACATTTCCTGACATTTTCTTTCTACAGTTTGAACAAAATTCCTCATAATCAGCACCTTCTTGACTCTCAAAATAGTCTTTGTCCTGTTATGAATGTCTAGAGATGATAATTGTTCATTGGTATGAGTGTTCAAAAAATGAATCATTTGATTGGCTTGCTCTGGCTTGTTTGCCAATAATACTTTGGCCTTTTGAATTTCATATTGAGCTACCCCTTTCAATTCTATTTGGTCAAAAATAGTTTGTATTGTTGTCCATTGATCAGCAATAGATTGGCCAATCTTATCCCACAAAATGGTCTTGATTTCTGTCAAAGTTCTATAAACAGTGAGGTCCTTCTCCAAGGATTTTATCTTATTCTCTAGGGCCTTCACTTTCCTTGTCTTCTCAGCTATAGTCATTTTTGATTTGTCATAACTAACCTCAATTTTGGCTAGTTTTTCCTTGGTTTACTTTAATTCTGCTATTTGGATCTCCAAAGCCTTTATTTCTTTCATCATCTCTTCCATGATCAGGCTGGCCTCTTGTATTGTTGTTGCTGTAATTGCTACTGAAGTTGAGGTACCTGTTGTTGATGCTGGATCAATGGGAGGGGATGTTATGGTGACTGCTGGAGGAGGAGCTGTGAGAGTTGGAGCTGATTGAGTTGGTTGAGAGGCCAACTCCTCCTGTTTTCCTTGTAGAGCTGCTTCCAAGGCTTTCTCTGTATCCAGCAATCTTTGGTTCATCCTCATCAATAAATTGACCACATCCACCTCTTCTTTTTGTTGTGCCACCTCTGTGGTCTGAGGGTGTATTGTAGCTGGCAGCTTAAGTTGTCTTCTCAAGGCTGCTATGTCTTCCTCCTTCTTTCTTATTAAGGCCTGTGCGCCTTTGGGATCCTTGGGATCATGTTCCAATTCTATGATAATCTCTTCCAAGGATTTTATTCTATTATCCTTGGCTAATGAGGAGGATTTTTCCATCTCTAATTGGGCAGAAGTGTTATCCAATGACTTTGCAGTTTATGAGCCATTAGTGCTTTGTCTGCCAAGGTGGAGTATACCATTTCTCCAGCCTGTTTGTGTAACTCAATCTGGTCTATTGGTTGGATGTCTTTAGCAAGAACTTCCAAATTGGTCCTGATGTAATCTGCAGCTGAATGTGGCTGCTGTATGGTGGGCTTGAAGTGACTAAGGGTCATCTTCCCTGCTTGGATATCATAGGCTGCCATTAGCCTTTGTTGATTGGTGGGAGCCATTCTTAACAATTGGTTATATAGCTGAAAACTGGTTCATTTCTAGCTTTGATTTATGTGAATGCTCTCTTGATATTAGAGTCTTGCTTGCTCTGTTGCTTGGTGGATGTAACCTCCACACTAGGTTGTCTCTCTTGCTCCTGCTGAAATGAGCTAGTCTATGTTTCCAAAAATGGAGGGATCTGTTGTTCAGAAGTTCCCTCACCCCTAAGGTTTCCTGTTGTTTCTTATGTGAACTCTTCCTCAGAGTAGGGGTTTAGCCTTTGTCTCTTCTCACCTTGCTGATCTGTAGATTCCCCTGTGGGTGTCTCTTCTGGTATGTCCCTTTTTTTGGCTCTTTCCTCATTATGAGGGGTTTGTAGCACAGGGATCTCGGCTGCCTTTACTTGCGTTGAAGGGCATTGTTCTTGACCCTTTTCCTGGACTGTAGATGGCTGTTCTGCCATTGTATTTTTCTGCTCTGAATGTTGTACTTCTTTGCTTTTCCCTGCAGGTGGAGTGGTTTCTTGAGCAGGATGTTGTGAAGGAGTAGCAACTGATGTGCTCGCTCCAATATGTTGAGGCCGTGTGAAGGGGACCTGTGCAAAATAATCCAGGTCAATTCTCTTCTCATAGTCTTTCATTTCTTTTTCTAATCTTTCTTCTTCAGTAAGATATTCAACTAGTGTGCCCTCTACCCATTCCTGTCGATTAGCATATTGTTCAATTTGAGGGATTGGCTGGTGCACATATCCTGAAAGCTTGTTTTTGACTCTTCTAAAGCTTATTAAATGTTCAGGGTCATATGGTGCCCAATAAAAACTTTGTTTCAGCATAAGTTCATCTCTTAGCATCTTGTCTACATCATTCCAGGCTTCTTCCCTCTTATTGAAGACAAAAGGTCCCAATTGACGTCTTATCTTGAGTTGTGCCTTTTTGTTTTTGCCTTGGAAATGAATCAAATCTGCACTACTGAATTGCCTAAAATATTCCAAGGCAAAGAGTCCCATGGGGACATATTTTGGCAGTTTGTAGGGGGACAATTCACAACCATAAATCCTGATCACTGTATGGTTTTGGTAGAAATACCAGTCACCAATGTTGTAGCCCCTTGAAAGATGTAAAATTATTTACATTTCAGCAGTGAGCCTGCCAGGAGGAGTCATCATCAACAGGCAAGTGGCTGGGTAAATTAACATGTCAATGAACTCACAATATGTATAAGGTGAGAGGTGAACTTCATGGAAAACTGAGGTCCAGAAAATGATAGATCTCCTCTCTCCTTTGGAGTCTAGTTTCTTAAGAGGAACTTGGAAACTATCAGGATGATAGTACAGCAGCAGATGATATATGTAGGATGTATACTTGAACACTCTTTCCCTCTCCAAAATCATAAATTGGTCATGGATTTTGTTTTCTATGAAGGTGGCATAGTCATACATGACAGCAGGGGGTTGTCCTGGAGTGAATATGGACATTAGCACAAACACAGTTTCATCAACAAACTCACTGGTTTTGCATCCTAGAATGTAGGATATCATGTCTATTAGGAGTTTCCCTATCTCATTGAATGAGACTTGATGATAAGGTGGAGGATGATCAGGCTGGCACTGTGGTTGCATAAACAACTGACCTAGTCTTGTTATTTCTGAGCTAGGTAGCTTTGCACCTTGATCAAGCAGGAGTTTCATGGTGAGAGGAACCAGAGGCTGAGTTGGCTCAAAGTTCAACATCTCATTTATGGACTTAGGAGTAATATAGAATAGTACAGGTCCATATGGAGTGAGGATTGCTCTTTGTGTGGGATCATAGTTTGCACAGCATAAATGAATGAAATTAGGCAACACATTGACTAAAGGGAGGTAGTAGATAGGCATGTTGGATTCCCAGATTCTCAGGACACCAGTGTTCTTTCTATGGCTATTTCTAAATTGACAAAAGGTTTGCAGGTGAGACTTGAGACCCATCATGTCCTTGATCTGGAAGTCCCTGTCTGCCAGAGGTAACCATTCCAAGTCCTTATGTGGTGCATTCAAGGGTGCAATGTTGAGAGCCACTGGAGCCTCCATGTTTCAATTGTTTGTGTTTTGATTGGAATGTAGGTGTATGCAACAACAGAAAATAGAACTCTGGCTCTAAGGCTTTTGTCAGGATATTGCAGACTGAGTTTTAACTTGTAGTCACCTCACTAGGTAGCATTCATGGTAGAAAAGGCGAATTATGCAGAGTGTATTGGGGAAGCTGGATAAAATAGTGAAAATGGCCTCCTTTTGCAGGTGATTTGAAAAATTAATTCATTATTTGGACATTTCTTGGATTCTTTTTGCAGAGGAAGGTTATAGAAGGTGGCTTGGAAAGAAATTTTGGCAAATTCTTGCTTTTATCAGCTCACTCTACTTTTACCAGGGGTTATAGACGGACTTTGTTGGATTTGTGAGTGGAATTTCAAAGACAATGAGCTTGAATTTCAGCTTGACAGGCGCGTTTGCAGAGGGAACGACAGTTGACAGGCTTCCTATCGAACCAATGGGTATAGTGGTGACTACAATGCAGAGGTACAGGGGAAGGACTCTGATTTTGGGTGGAATTCTGGTCGTCCGGATGATTCTTACAGAAAAATTTGGAAAGAACAAGGTTTACTAGTGAATTCCGGGTAAATACTTGTTTTATGGACGTCTAGTGCGAAATGCAGTTGCAGACTGAACAGAGGAGGCCGCGTTTTCCGAGTGGATTCGCCTGGGTGGCGGACTATAACTTTGGTGTTGAAATGGACGTAATTCACATGCACAAGGTGCGCAAGTCAACCAAATAGAAATGAACAAAAACAATTGATTTCCCGAGTTTTTATCAAAATTTGGACTTTTTCGGGCTTTTGGCGCTTTTTGGGGATGATGTTAGCATGATGTAGCTTTTGTCCGGTAGTGGAGTACAGAAGGTGACGTGGTCGCTGACGCGGAGGATGGCATGGCGGACACGGCAGATGAATAGTAGCGCGGGTGATGACGTGGTGCTGACGGGATGGTGACGCAGGCAGCAAGACAAACGACGGTTTATGGTTTCCATCGGACCGCCTTTGGTACGAGGGCGGCTTATGTCAGAGCGGGCCCGATGCAATGAAAACATGACAGGTGTCCCTGGGTACGGCAGGAATACTACCGTCCATCGGGTACTAACGACCGGACATCGGGGCACCTCCGATATTGTTGAGGGCCATTGGATCTGGAGAGCGCGATCCAACGGTTGACAGGAAGGTAAGGTGTCGGAGGTTTATGAAAGGAGCGCACGCGATATTTCAATGTTTTTATAAAGTTTGGAGGGTTAAAAACTTTGGGTTATCGGGAAATGTGGACATGGTTTATTTATTTATTTATTAACCAAACGTTAATTAAAAACCCATTTTTTGTGCGGCTGATATCGTTATTTGTTTGACCAAAGGTCTAACAAATCCCGACGGGACATGTGGTGGGTTTTCATTGGCCCCAGGTGGACCAATGACTCCCAAGAAATTTTTAAACATAGCCATATTAGGCAAGGGCGGGATATGTATAATTGTTTTGGGTTTTTTGCTTTTTATATCTAGTAGGGGTAGGGAAACTTAATATAGGAGTTATATAATAAAGTTAGGGTGTTAATGTGACAAATGATAGGGAAAAGCTAAGTGTATAAGGCAAAACTTAGATTTTTTAGGAAATGAAAGGGAAATGGGATGATTATGTTTACACAAGAAATGTGGCTTGTCTTGACCGAGTAAACACAACGTTTCGCTTAGTAATTCTCAAAAATGAAATGGATTAGGACCATTGAACAAATCTCAATATCCCTAGAGGATGTTAGTGAGGGTTCTGGGGGAAATGAGAGGGGAAGCCAGTCATGCTCCACTGAACTGTAGCCACTTTTCCATGATGCTTGTGATACTCATTAAAACCGAACATCACCCTACTTCTGCAACATCAAAATTATCTGCCTACCCAACCTAAAACACCTAACATTTTTTCTTCCTTTGATTGGGTGCATTTGAACTAGAAAACCTTGCTTTTCCTCTTTTCTTTTGGCTGCCCTCCTATCTAAATCTATCCTTATCTCTACCAAGGGCTCAGATTGAGCAGTTGGGCCCTTTAATTCTCTATCTCATCTAGTGTTGTGCCAAGCTTGAACTGTTTGAGCAGACCTTATTCTCTATTCTAAAACAAGAAATTTAAACATGATCTAGCTAGGGTTAAACTGTCTGGCTATTCATCCATTGTGAGAAAGTTAGTGATTGCACTTTCTGAACCTGCTATACAACATGTAGTATAGTAGTAGCATTTTAACAAGCCACTTCCCTGGTCTTTCTTTGGGATTCCTTTCCTTTCTCTTTATCTTGAATTTTGATTTATTGATAATATGGAACCTTTGCAGCATGGAGAGGATGATCATATTTGGTATTTCCATAGTCAATCATGAAAAATGACACCTATTGGTATAGGAACCTAACATTGGCTCCACTTGGGGGTGGCTTTTCTAAGAGAAAAGCCAAGAACAGCAGGTCATATAGCCTTATTCTCAATTCTTGTTGTGATTTAAAGCTTCCTTTTGCTGCAAGCTAACCAACTGGACATTTGTGGCATGGATGCATTTCTCATAAGCTGATCTGAACCTAACTGTAGGTCTGTCTTTGATGGTTGGTCAGAGTTTTTTCCATCATCTCTATTTTTCCCAAGTTCTCTCTTGATTGTTTGTGGTAAACCCAAAATATATACCAAGGGTGGTATAGCTGTTTGATTTTTCCTCAAAATTTGTTGCATCTTATTTCCTATCCTATTGCTGAAATAAACTGCTAAAATAAACACTTTTTTATATACAAAATAAATTCTTGTTTTGTTAACAAGGAGGATTAAAATAATGCTTGAGCATTCGCCCATTGACTGGCCCTTCCTGAGCTTCTGTGCCATTCAAACTCTTCAAAAAATAGGTGTTGTTTCCTTGTATAGCCTGAATGACAAAAGGGCCTTTCCACAGGAAATCAAATTTTCCATGTTTTCCTTTGTCTTCCCTTCTAGAATCCCACTTCAGCACTTTGTCTCCTGTGAATAAATCCTCAGCTTTTTTTCTTTTGTCAAAAATCTTCTTGAGTCTATCTTGCAGAACCTGAGTTCTTTGATATACTTCCTCTCTAGTTTGTTGCAAGTGAATAGTTTGATTGATTCTCCTTTGGATGTCATTGGGTTCTTCTTGTGATTCTTGCAACAATTTGATCACAGGGATTCCCAGGGATGAGGGGAACACAGCCTCCATACCATAAACCAATTCATATGGGTTGGTTCCAATAGATCTTTTGGTGGTCAATCTGTCTACCCACAATGCATTTACTAACTTTTTATGCCAATTCTTTTTATTCTCCTCCAAGACTTTTTTGATGATGTTGATCATGATTTTATTGGATGATTCTGCTAGACCATTACCTTGAGGGTAATAGGTTGTGGAATGGCCTAAGGTAATGTGGTACTTGTGGAAAAAATTGATCAGTCTTTTGGACTTAAAGGCAGTAGCATTGTCTGCAATAATCTTCTCTGGACAGCCAAATCTAGACAGGATATTGGTTTCTAAGAATTGCATGATGATTGAGTCATTGGCTTGCCTACAAGGGATAGCTTCTATCCATTTGGTAAAGTAATCTGTGGCAGTCAAAATCCACTTGTGTTGTCCAGAAGAGGAAGGATGAATTTCTCCAACGAAATCTAAACCCCATTGTTGAAAAGGCCTTTCAGTTGAAATGGGTTTGAGAGGCAAGGGCAACAGCTTTCTTTTACCTTCAAAGATCTGGCATTTATGGCAAGAAACTAAAAATTTTTTCACATCAGCAAATAGGGAAGGCCAATAAAAACCAGCTCTTAGAATTTTATCAGTTGTAGATTTCCAATATAAGTGTCCTCCACAGTCCCCTGCATGAAATTCCTTGGATATTTTGTCAGTTTCATCCTGAATTAGGCAATTGAGCAAAATACCTTCATGATTCTTTCAAAATAAAACATTGTCTATAATACAAAACGTTGAAGCTTTCATTTTCTAGAATCTCTTTTTAGTCCTGGATAACCCTGGAGGAGCTTGCAGGTTTAACAATACAAAACATATATCAGTGTACCAAGGTGATTGTAAAAAGGCTTGATTGATCTGTGGAGTCGCCATCTCTTGTTCATTATCCAGTTCATTGATGTCAAGGGCTTGAAAGTTGGTTTCAGTCATTAATTTAGCTAACCCTTGTCCCTTTATGAGTTTTGTTGGCTTAATTTCAATGTCATACTCTAAAATGTTGTCTATCCATTTGCCCATTTTACCTTCAATTCCCTTTTGAGTTAGAATATCTTTGACCACTACATTTGGAACATAGGAAATTACATGAGAGTACAAGATATAAACCCTAAAATCCTTTATGGCCTTTACAAGAGCATAGGCTTGCTTCTCCATGATTTGGTATTTGAGTGGATCATCTCTAAGTGCTTTGCTGAAGAAAGTAATGGGCTTTTCACATCCTAGGTCATCTTTTTGTAGTAGGACAGCAGCAATAGTATGCTCAGATGCAAAGAGAAATATTATGAAATCTCTATCAAACTTGGGGCTTGTGAGAACAGGTGTTCTTGTTAAAGCTATTTTGATTTCCTCAAAGGCTTGTTTAGCTTCTATTGTCCATTTAACTTTAGAATCTTTCTTCAGCATATTAATCAATAATCTAATTAGCTCGACCAAATTGGGAATGAATCTTCTTAGGAAATTGATCTTCCCAAGAAAGGCTTGTAATTCCTTGATGTTTCTTGGGTGAGGGACTTGAAGAATAGCTTGTATTCTATCTGGATCAATTCTTATTCCATATTTAGAAATTATGTGACCTAGGAGTTTGCCTTCTTCCAGGCCAAACAATGATTTCTTTGGGTTCAATGATATGCCATATTTTCTGCAAATTAGGAACACTTGCCTCAAATGATCTAGGTATTCTTGGTCTGATTTTGAAAAAGCAGTGAGATCATCAAGGTATATGACTAAAAAGTCATGGATCTCTTTAGCAAAGGCTATGTCCATTGCTCTCTGAAATGTGGCCCTTGCATTTTTGAGTCCAAAAGGCATCTTCACATATTTAAAGGTTCCCTAGGGTTGTTGTAACGGTAGTTTTATCTTAGTCATCTGGGTTAACTAAGATCTGATTGAATCCTGAGAATCCATCTAACAATGAGATCCTAGAAGCACCCACTACCCTTTGTAAAATGTGATCCATCTTGGGTAAGGGGCAGTGGTCTTTGAGAGAGACTTTATTCAAATTTCTCAGGTCAACACAGATCCTTATTTCTCTGGTTTTCTTTCTAGTGGGCACTAGATTTGAAATCCATTCAGAAAACCTAATAGGTGCAATTATTCCAGCTTGATACATTCTTTTGACTTCCTTTTCAATAAGGGGAAGGAGGACTGGATTAATCCTTCTCAACTTTTGTTTAAAAGGTTTTTGATTTTCTTTCAAGGGTATTGTACGTTGGATAACAGAAGTGTCATAGGATTTGAGGTCCTCATAGCTCCATGCAAAGATATCTTGGAACTCTGTAAACAACTTAATGTATTTGAGTTTTTGGTCAGGAGGCAATATTTTGGAGAGTTTTACCATTTTGGGATTTTATGTGGTTCCAATGTTGCAGTCTTCAATTTCTGCATTTAATGGTTGCATTTTTGGCTTTCTTGGAATGTCATTTGAATCAAATATATCCTCCAAAGGAGTCAGGCCTATGGGCAGGACATTATCCTTCAGTTCAATTACTTCAGATTCTCCCGCAGTTATTTCATCAAAATCCATTTGTTTTAGCTCTTGCAGATTTTTTTCATTAAAAGTTGTTGGATGCAAAATCAAATTTGCTGCTTCAACTGATATATTTCGCTCCATTTTGTCTATTTGTTGTTGATCATCAATAGTGCTTGTGTCTATGTTTGTACTTGAGAATTCTTCTTTTAAAGTGAGGAAATTATTGATTTAGGTATCATTCTCAAACACTTGCCAATTTTTGACATTATCCAGGACAGCAGGTCTTTGTTTGATCTCAGCAGTGAAGTGATGATTGGGCTCAAATGGCAGTTTGCAAGGGCAGGCAAAGGTTGCCAAACTATGTGCATGTAGGTTGTGCTTTCTTGGAATTTTGGTGAGCTGTGATTCCAAGATGGTGTTCAGTATTTCCATGGGTACACCCCTATAAGCTCTCAGCCTAGGATCATTTGTAACAAACTTTCCCTTCATCTGTTGTATTATCAAATCTGAGTCTCCTAGAATTGAAATTTTGGTCACGCCTAGACTTCTAATTAGTTTAAGTCCTAGCAAAAGCGCTTCATATTCGGCCATATTGTTTGTGCATCTGAAATTTAGCCTATATGCATGACCCTGAGCATGGTCATTTTGCATGTTGTATATCCAAATCCCTGCCCCTGCACCCAATTTGTTCACTGATCCATCAAACTCTAAGTACCATAAGATTTCTTAATGACCACTAGTCTCATGAGTTTTGGGAACTTGCTTAGTGGGCAGTAGATTTGAATTTTGTAGCTGACATGATATGTTTTGTTCACTTGTTACACCAATCACATCAATAATTTTTTGGTCCTGGGCACTGGATTGCCATTTATGCTCATTGTCTGTGCTGTTTCTAGGAGTTTGGCCTCAGTTTTGGGACACATCTCAGCATTGTATAAGATGAATGAATCCATATCAAAATGTATAGAATAGATGGGGAAGTTTTGGGGTTTCTCTTGACTGCTAACTACATATTTCATCAATGTTTCCCGTTACAATCTCTTTGGGTGGCCAAAGACTGAAATGGTGGCATATGACATATCTAGTTGCAAAGATCCTTGGAGTTTTGCACCCCAAGATCTGGATAAGAGCATGCCATATTTAGGTGGGATATCAACCACCACCACATCCATCAAGATTGTTTTGGGTGGGTATTGCACTAAAGACACACAAAGGTCTTTAACTAAGCCTAGACACCTGACCTGGCTGGAATCAAATGAGAACAAGTCCTTATATGGCCTTGTGATGTCTAGATCTAGCTTTTCCATCACTGACTTGGGCATTAGATTATGGGAAGCACCTGAATCAAACATTGCATTATGTAACACTTTTTCATGAATGTTCAAGCTCACATAGAAGGGAGGAACTCCTCCATCTACTGTCTTACCATTGACTTGAGGACCAAAAAATAGCTCTGGTTGGTCATCTAGGACATTGACTGCATCCCTAGTCTCTGATATTTGAAGGGACCTATTAATCTATTCCCCGTAGACCTCATGTTTAGCCAATTCTGACAGTGGCATGGCTATTTTTATCTTACCTATTTATGTTTCTAAGTTGAATGGTTTTTCCACTTGAACTCTTGTATTGTGGATAGCAGACTTTTCCTTTTCTGTTGTGTTTTCCATGTTCTTTTCTTTATCAGGACTGTTGTAAGGAACTACATCTGCTTTGGAATTTACTACAACAGATCTATTTAAACTTTATTTTGAAAATGATGAAAAAGAAGGTTGATTGTTTAATGGTTCCAGGTCTGAAATGTCCTCTATCATGGGCTCTTTTGGGTTGAGGTCTGTCTCAGCAGGGAATTCTGTGAGGGGAGAAGTATCCTTAGCTTTCTTGGGTTGTTTGGTATCTTTAAATTTTATAGGTTCAGGTACATTTATTGTTCTACTTCTCAATTTGTATTGCTTATGAACCTCATAGACTACTGCATCATAGCCCTCTTTGAAATCAAATGATTCTCCATACTTGTTTTGAAATTGATTTAAATTATGAGCCTCTTGATCATCCTGTGTCAGGAAAATTTGTTGATCACCGTTTAAACCCATTAGATTAATTTGGGTGTCCTCTATAGGCTCACTAGAGGTTGAGGCTTCAACATAATTCTCTTGAAATGGGGGTCTGATGTTCTGATCAGGGCCAGTCCTTCCAGCATTAGGGTTTTGATTCTTTCTAAAGTTTGGGCTTCTTGTTGTGTTACTTGGTTGTCCTTCCCAGGATGATTTCATTTCAATAGTCTCCACTCTATCTCCTAATATGTCCATACCTTTAATTATTGCATCTAGCTTTTGCTCAAATGCAGAAGGCTCTTCTTTGAAAGTTGTTCCTCTTTCAGTTCTAGCCCGATTTCGTTTAGCAATCAAGTTTGCCTCTACACTAACAGCTATATTCTGCATGTCTGTTAAGCTTAATGGGGCTCTTTCCCTCAGTTGATATGCCATGTCTGAATCAAATCCATCAGGGAATTTGATCAAGGCAAGGTCAGGAGGAGGTCTAAGGTTCTAAGGAATGGCACTATAGACATTATTGAACCTAGCACAATAGTCTTGAACGGTTTCTTGTGAGCCCCTTTTTAAGTTGTCATATTCAGTTAAAATGTGTAAAGGGTCTTTCTTCTTTTCCCATCTGTTTAAGAAGGATTGATATAGGGCCTCAGGATTGGCTATAGAATTTGTAGCAAGTGCTCTAAACTAGGTCCTCACATCACCAGTTAGACTTTGGACAAAGATTTTCATTCTCACATCATCATCATCAATTTCATAGTTCTCAAAATAATCTTGCATTTTCTTGGTGTGTTGTTGAGCTGTATAGGAGCTAGTACCATCAAAGTAGGTGATTTTTCTTTGATAGTCTTGAGGAATAGCCCCTGGATTGGTAGGCAACTGCAAAGGAGCATAACAGTTGGCCATATTTATAGGGATAAATGGGACAATCGGAAGGAATAAGAGGGCTAGAACAGGGGGGACAGGAGTAGGAATACGAGTAGTGGATGGGGGAGTGGAGAGGATACTTTGAGGTGTGGATGAAGAACTTGGAGAGGTTGTAGTATTGACAGAAAGGATTGCTGCTCCCCCAGGGGTAAGCTCAGATTTTGTAAGGTGTTGTTGAAGTATATCAAGGTCTAAATGAGCAAATTCTAGACTTTCTTGTATCCTAAGAGTTTTGGTGATCAAGTTAGGATTTTCAAAGATAGCTGGAGGATTAGGATCTGGATTTAATCTGGTGTGACGAGTTTTCTTTTTTGGAGCCAGCTTCTAAATCTGTTTTTGGTATTTTTCCTTTGAATACGTTTGAAACAGGGAGATTGATTACCTTTGATTCAGGTCGCCAGTTGAGTCCCCAATAATGTTATCACTCAGGTTGTTCCCTGGCTCCAGAATGGAATACGGCGGAGGCAACCACTAACCAATCTTTTAGTTGCAGATCCTAGCCAATCTACAACCAGAGAGGGCTCTCTCTTTGTGATTTGGATTTGTTTGATTATATGTTAGGATAGTTATGAAGCACAAGTTTTGTTTGGTGTTTGGAAGATGATATTCAGTAGAACAAGGAAATAACTTGAGAGAAGTTCAAACCATTAGGTTGATGGAGTCTAATGGAAATAAACTTCTGGGTATGGTTTCTTTGGCAATAGGAAAATTGCAGAGCAAGATAATTAAACACAGAACAACATTGAAGCTGAAATAGGATGGAATGAAGTCAAGAAATGAAAGGCAATCAAGAATCTTTCATCATGTTGACAGAGGGAAATTGTGTAAACATTATCAGGGAGAAATTAAGAATTCCTTGATAATATCTAGTGTGGAAGAACCAAGGAGACAAGATCAGTTAAGAATCCTTGCCTATGCTAGTCCTGTGGAAAACATAAAAAACTACAGGAATTGAACACATAGTACAGCAAAGTAAATTCTAGGTTATCCTTTTTTCCTGTAATTAGAAC
The DNA here is from genome assembly GCA_000404065.3 of Pinus taeda. Taxonomy (NCBI): domain Eukaryota; kingdom Viridiplantae; phylum Streptophyta; class Pinopsida; order Pinales; family Pinaceae; genus Pinus; species Pinus taeda. Next base: position 37,666 of record APFE030926534.1, on the reverse strand, counting down.
ATGGTATTCATATGATAAATAAAACACAAATAAAGTAACACTAGAGTAAAGAAAACTTATTGATCCATGTATTAACACAAGAATTCTGCAATATTTCCTTTTTCCATCGATTCCACAACCAGCAAATTCACCAACACAGCATTCCAGCAATTTTATTTCAGAAGAGTTCTTAAAATTTATAGAGTAGGTCCAGAATAATATTCATCAGACAACACTAATACATCTCTTCAAAAAGTATTTACAAGAAGTTTACAAAATATCCCGTAGGAAAATATCAAGAAATGAATTTATCCATCTACTTCTGACAGGGACAATAACTGATGTGGAAAACCGCGCAGCAATAAATGAGGAAATAACTATGTTGTACTGGCTGCTTTAGGTGTCCTGTTATTGCTAACTTTTTGGCTCTGATAGTCGATCGATGGCTGCTTCCCTGATTTGTGTTCCTGATGTGTTGTCATTTGCCACCTGTGCCCGAGTTTGTTTCACATTTTTGGTACAAATTCCCTCCTTGGTTGATTTGATTTTCTGATAGGAGAACCTTATATTACCATTTACCTGTAATGCAGACAGTTTACAAAAAAGGAGAACCAAACTACCTTGGTAAGACCTCCAGCATGCTCTGCCACCATTGATCTGTTGGTAATTGATGCTTTCTCAATTTAATCAATGTCTCATCAACTTCAGTGTACCTGTAATAATTTGGCTAGAAATCAAAAATATGTGCTACCTCATGCTCAATAAAAAACAAACTTTCCAGTTTATCATATAAACTTTGTCCAGAGGAAGGCACTGTCTCTTCTGAGCTGCTTGATGACGCTGTAATGTGATTTTTCACATAGGTATTTAGCCTATGAGCATATTGTTCCTATTTTAACAGTCTCCCATTGCTAGTGACTAGGCTAGGTAAACCTTTGCTCTGTAATATTGCAAATTTATGTCTGAAGGCATCTATCTCTGTCTGCATTTCCTAACATTTTCCTTCTACATTTTGAACAAAATTCCTCATAGTCCGCACCTTCTTGACTCTCAAAATAGTCTCTGTCCTGTTATGAATGTCTAGAGATGCTAATTGTTCACTGGTATGAGTGTTCAAAAAATGAATCATTTGATTGGCATGCTCCGGCTTGTTTGCTAATAATACTCTGGCCTTTTGAGTTTCATATTGAGCTACCCCTATCAATTCTATTTGGTTAAAAATAGTTTGTATTGTTGTCCATTGATCAGCAATAGATTGGCCAATCTTATCCCACAAAATGGTCTTGATTTCTGTCAGAGATCTATGAAGAGTGAGGTCCTTCTCCAAGGCTTTTATCTTATTCTCTAGGGCCTTCACTTCCCTTGTCTTCTCAGCTACAGTCATTTTTAATTTGTCATAACTAACCTCAATTTTGGCTAGTTTTTCCTTATTTTCCTTTAATTCTGCCATTTGGATCTCCAAAGCCTTTATTTCTTTCATCATCTCTTCCATGCTCAAACTGGCCTCTTGTATTGTTGTTGTTGTAGTTGTTGTTGAAGTCGAGGTACCTATTGTTGATGCTGGATCAATGGGAGGGACTGTTATGGTGACTGTTGGACGAGGAGCTGTGAGAGATGGAGCTGATTGAGTTGGCTGAGAGGCCAACTCCTCCTGTTTTCCTTGTAGAGCTGCTTCCAAGGCTTTCTCTGTATCCAACAATCTTTGGTTCATCCTTCAATAAATTGACCACATCCTCCTCTTCTTTTTGTTGTGCCACCTCTGTGGTCTGAGGGTGTATTGTAGCTGGCAGCTTAAGTTGTCTTCTCAAGGCTGCTATGTCTTCCTCCTTCTTTCTTATTAAGGCATGTGCGCCTTTGGGATCCTTGGGATCATGTCCCAATTCTATGATAATCTCTTCCAAGGATTTTATTCTATTATCCTTGGCTAAGGAGGAGGCTTTTTCTAGCTCTAATTGGGCAGAAGTGTTATACAATGAGTTTTGCAGTTTATGCGCCATTAGTGCTTTGTCTTCCAAGGTGGAGTATACCATTTCTCCAGCCTATTTGTGTAACGCACTCTGGTCTATTGGGTGGATGTCTTTAGCAAGAACTTCCAGATTGGTCTTGTTGTAATCTGCAGCTGACTGTGGCTGCTGTATGGTGGGCCTAAAGTGACTAAGGGTCATCTTCCCTGCTGGGATATCATAGGCTGCCATTAGCCTTTTTTGATTGGTGGGAGCCATTCTTAACAATTGGTTATATAGCTGAAACCTCACTGGTTCATTTCTAGCTTTAATTTCTGTGAATGCTCTCTTGATATTAGAGCCTTGCTTGCTCTGTTTCTTAGTGGATGTAACCTCCACACCAGGCTGTCTCTCTAGCTCCTGCTGAAATGAGCTAGTCGATGTTTCCAAAAATGGAGGGATCTGCTGTTCAGAAGCTCCCTCACCCTAAGGTTGCATGTTGTTTCTTCTGTGAAATCTTCCTCAGAGTAGGGGTTTAACCTTTGACTCTTCTCACCTTGCTGATCTGTAGATGCCCCTGTGGGTGTCTCTTCTGGTTTGTCCCTTTTTTTGACTCTTTCCTCATAATGAGGGGTTTGTAGCACAGGGATCTCGGCTGCCTTTACTTGCATTGAAGGGCCTTGTTCTTGACCCTTTTCCTGGACTGTAGATGGCTATTCTGCCATTGTATTTTGTTGCTCTGAATGTTGTGGTGGAGTGGTTTCTTGAGCAGGCTGTTGTGAAGGAGTAGCAACTGATGTGCTTGCTCTAATATGTTGAGGTCGTGTGAAGGCGACCTGTGCAAAATAATCCAGGTCAATTCTCTTCTCATAGTCTTTCATTTCTTTTTCTAATATTTCTTCTTCAGTAATATCTTCAACTAGTGTGCCCTCTACCCATTCCTGTCGATTATCATATTGTTCAATTTGAGGGATTGGCTGGTGCACATATCCTGAAAGCTTGTTTTTGACTCTTCTAAAGCTTATGAAATGTTCAGGGTCATATGCTGCCCAATAAAAACTTTGTTTCAGCATAAGTTCATCTCTTAGCATCTTTTATGCATCATTCCAAGCTTCTTCCCTCTTATTGAAGATAAAAGGTCCCAATTGATGTCTTATCTTGAGATGTGCCTTTTTGTTTTTGCTATGGAAATGAGTCAAATCTGCACTACTGTATTGCCTGAAATATTCCAAGGCAAAGAGTCTCATGGGGACATATTTTGGCAGTTTGTAGGGGGACAATTCACAACCATAAATCCTGATCACTGTATGGTTTTGGTAGAAATACCAGTCACCAATGTTGTAGCCCCTTGAAAGATGTAAAATTCTCTGCATTTCAGCAGTGAGCCTGCCAGGAGGAGTCATCATCAATAGAAAAAGTGGCTAGGTAAATGAACATGTCAATGAACTCAAAATATAAATAAGGTGAGAGGTGAACTTCATGGAAAACTGAGGTCCAGAAAATGACAGATCTCCTCTCTCCTTTGGAGTCTAGTTTCTTAAGAGGAACTTGGAAACTATCAGGATGATAGTACAGCAGTAGATGATATATGTAGGATGTATACTTGAACACTCTTTCCCTCTCCAAAATCATAAATTTCTCATGGATTTTTTTTGCTATGAAGGTGGCATAGTCATACATGATAGCAGGGGGTTGTCCTGGAGTGAGTATGGACATTAGCACAAACACAGTTTCATCAACAAACTCACTGGTTTTGCATTCTAGAATGTAGGATATCATGTCTATTAGGATTTCCCTGTCTCATTGAATGAGACTTGATGATAAGGTGGAGGATGATCAGGCTGGCACTGTGGTTGCTTAAAAAACTGACCTAGTCTTGTTATTTATGAGCTAGGCAGCTTTGCACCTTGATCAAGCAAGAGTTTCATGGTGAGAGGAACCAGAGGCTGAGTTGGCTCAAAGTTCAACATCTCATTTATGGAATGGGGAGTAATATAGAACAGTACAGATCCAGATGGAGTGAGGATTGCTCTTTGTGTGGGATCATAGTTTGCACAGCATAAATGAATGAAATTAGGCAGCACATTGACTAAAGGGAGGTAGTAGATAGGCATGTTGGATTCCCAGATTCTCAGGACACCAGTGTTGTTTTTGTGGCTATTTCTAAATTGCCAAAAGGTTTGCAGGTGAGACTTGAGACCCATCATGTCCTTGATCTGGAAGTCCTTGTCTACCAGAGGTAAGCATTCCAAGTCCTTATGTGGTGCATTCAAGGGTGCAATGTTGAGAGCCACTGGAGCCTCCATGCTTCAATTGTTTTTGTTTTGACTGGAATGTAGGTGTATGCAACAACAGAAAATAGAACTCTGGCTCTAAGGCTTTTGTCAGGATATTGCAAACTGAGTTTTAACTTGTAGTCACCTCACTAGGTAGCATTCATGGTAGAAAAGGCGAATTATGCAGAGTGTATTGGGGAAGCTGGATAAAATAGTGAAAACGGCCTCCTTTTGCAGGTGATTTGACAAATTAATTCATTATTTGGACATTTCTTGGATTCTTTTTGCGGAGGAAGGTTACAGATAGGTGGCTTGGAAAGAAATTTTGGCAAATTCTTGCTTTTATCAGCTCACTGTGCTTTTACCTGGGGTTATAGACGGACTTTTTTGGATTTGTGAGTGGAATTTCAGAGACAATGAGCTTGAATTTCAGCTTGACAGGCGAGTTTGCAGAGGGAACGATAGTTGACAGGGTTACTATCGAACCAATGGGTATAGTAGTGACTACAGTGCAGAGGTATAGGGGCAGGACTGTGATTTTGGGTGGAATTCTAGTCGTCCAGACGATTCTTACAGAAAAATTTGGAAAGAACAGGGTTTGCGAGTGAATTCCGGGTAAATACTTGTTTTCTGGACGTCTAGTGCGAAATGCAGTTGCAGACTGAGCGAAGGAGGCCAGGTTTGCTGAGTGGATTCGCTTGGGTGGCGGACTGTAACTTTGGTGTTGAAATGGATGTAATTCACATGCACAGGGTGCGCAAGTCAACCAAACAAAAATGAACAAAAACAATTGATTTCCCGAGTTTTTATCAAAATTTGGACTTTTTCGGGCTTTTGGCGCTTTTTGGGGATGACATCAGCATGACGTAGCTTTTGTTCGGTAGTGGATTACGGAAGGTGACGTGGTCACTGACACGGAGGATGACATGGCAGACACGGTGGATGAATAGTAGCGCGGGTGATGATGTGGTGCTGACGGGATGGTGACGCGGGCAGCGAGACAAATGGCGGTTTATGGTTTCCATCGGACCGCCTTTGGTACGGGGGCGGTTTATGTCAGAGCAGGCCCGATGCAATGAAAACACGACAGGTGTCCCTGGGTACGGCAGGAAGACCGCCGTCCATCGGGTACTAACGACCGGACATCGGGGCGCCTCCGATATTGATGAGGGCCGTTGGATCTAGAGAGCGCGATCCAACGATGGACGGGAAAGTAAGGTGTCAGAGGTTTATGAAAGGAGCGGGTGCGATATTTCAATGTTTTTATAAAGTTTGGAGGGTTAAAAACTTTGGTTTATCGGGAAATGCGGACATGGTTTTTTGTTTTTTTTATTAACCAAACGTTAATTAAAACCCATTTTTTGCACGGCGGATATGGTTATTTTTTTGACCAAAGGTCTAACAAATCCCGACGGGACACGTGGTGGGTTTTCATTGGTCCCAGGTGGACCAATGACTCCCAAGAAATTTTTAAACATGGCCATATTAGGCAAGGGCGGGATATGTATAATGTTTTTGGGTTTTTTGCTTTTTATATATAATAGGGGTAGGGAAACTTAATGTAGGAGTTATATAATAAAGTTAGGGTGTTAATATGAAAAATGATAGGGAAATGCTAAGTTTAAAAGGCAAAACTTAGATTTTTTAGGAAATGAAAGGGAAATGGGATGATTATGTTTACACAAGAAATGTGGCTTGTCTTGACCGAGTAAACACAACGTTTCACTTAGTAATTCTCAAAAATGAAATGGATTAGGACCATTGAGCGAATCTCAATATCCCTGGGGGATGTTAGTGAAAGTTCTGGGGGAAATGGGAGGGGAAGTCAGTCATGCTCCACTAAACTGTAGCCACTTTGCCATGATGCTTGTGATACTCATTAAAACTGAACATCACCATGCTTCCGCAACATCATAATTATCTACCTACCCAACCTAAAACACCTAACATTTTTTCTTCCTTTGATTGGGTTCATTTGAACTAGCAAACCCTGCTTTTCCTCTTTTCTTTTGGCTGCCCTCCTATCTAAATCTGTCCTTATCTCTACCAAGGGCTCAGATTGAGAAGTTGGGCCCTTTAATTCTCTATCTCATCTAGTGATCTGCCAAGCTTGAACTGTTTGAGCAAACCTTATTCTCTATTATAAAACAAGAAATTTAAACATGATCTAGCCAGGGTTAAACTGTCTGGCTATTCATCCATTGTGAGAAAATCAGTGATTGCACTTTCTGAACCTGCTATACAACATGTAGTACAGTAGTGGCATTTTAACAAGCCACTTCCCTGGTCTTTCTTTGGGATTCCTTTCCTTTCTCTTTATCTTGAATTTTGATTTATTGATAATATGGAACCTTTGCAGCATGGAAAGGATGATCATATTTGGTATTTCCACAGTCAATCATGAAAAATGACACCTATTGGTATAGGAACCTAACACAAGGAAAAGCATATCCAAGTCCAGATCGGGGATAGTGTGCTGGAAATTCGGAAAGAAAGGACACCTAAATAAATACTGTAGATCTCGGAAGGGAAAAGAAGGAGATGCACAACAAGAAACAGTCATGAAGCAGATGTGATAGGTGAGGTGTTACAAGATGCTTTGATTCTTTCTTTCAAAAATATTACTGATTCCTAGGTGGTAGATTCAGGGGCCTCATTCCATGCCACACCTGATAAGAAATACTTTCATGACTATGTTCAAGGAGATTTTGGACAAGTTCATTTGGGTGTGATAAACCTGTAAAATTGTTGGAATGGGTAGGTTCTTGTAAACAGCAGAATGAAACAAATGCCTACTAAAGGACGGTAAGGCATGTTCCAAATCTAGAAAAATTCATATAAACAGGGCAGTAGGCGGTGAAGCTTGAGTGAAACTTCCAGATAAAGCTTGGAGGTCACCAAAGGAGCCCTGGTAATAGCAAAAGGCAAAAAGGTTGGTACATTGTATTTATGAAATGGTATTTCTAACTCTGTTAATGCTTTAACTTCCAAAGGAGCAGATGCAACATTATGGCATCATAGGCTCGGACACATGAGTGAAAAGGTCATGAAGATTCTTCACTCAAGGAATTTGTTGACGGGTTTGAAGAATGTTGATATGCACTTTTGTGAGAATTGTATTTATGGAAAACAGAAGAGAGTCATATTTCTCAGAGTTGGAAAAGAAAAGAAGAGCGAAAAACTAGAGCTTGTGCATACAGATGTATGGGGACCTGCTCAGGTATCATCTCTCAATGGCTCTCGTTATTATGTTACTTTTATTGATGATGCAACTAGAAAAACTTGGATTTATTATATTAAGAATAAATCTGATGTCTTTGATACTTTCAAGAAATGGAAATCTTTGGTTGAGATTGAGACAGGAATGAAATTGAAGTGTCTTAGATGAGACAATGGAGGTGAATATTGTAGCAAAGAGTTTGATAGGTACTTTTCAGAGAATGGAATTCACAGCGAGAAGACAGTTCCAAGAACACCACAAGAAAATGGTGTGTTAGAAAGAATGAACAGAACAATAATGGAGCATGCAAGGTGCATGAGATTGCATGCAGAATTGCCTTTACAGTTTTGGGCGGTGCTGTAGATACTGCTATTTATCTAATAAATAGAGGGCCTTCAAGTTCCTTGGATGGTGTTGTTCCAGAGGAAGCATAGATAGGTAAAAAGGTAAACTACTCTTTTTTAAATCCTTTTGGTTGTGAGGCCTTTGTCCATATTGATAAAGAAAATAGAACAAAGCTTGAGGCAAAGTCAAAGAAATGTACCTTTATTGGATATGGCGTTAATGATTTTGGTTATCGCTTATATGATTACGAAAATCACAAAATCATTAGGAGAAGAGATGTAATATTCAATGAAAAGGTCTTGTATAAGAATCAGTTGCAAGAAAAGAAACAGGAAAAAGAAAAAAAGGAATACGCAGTTCTTGATGAAATCACTGAAAAAGTAAAGATGCCTGAAAATAATAATAATCAACAACCACAACAATAGCAACCACCACAACAGCAACAGGCACCGCAAACACCTGAAAGTGGTGTTAGAAGATATACCAGGATAAGTAGACCCCCTGAACGATACTCTCCTTCATTATATTATTTATTGTTAACTGATTCTAGTGAACCCGAATGTCATGAAGAAGCAATGCAGGTTGAAAGCAAGAAGAAGTGGGAGGTAGCCATTGAAGAAGAGATGGACTCCTTAATGCATAACTAGACTTGGGACTTAGTCAGGTTGCGTGCAGGAAAAACTACATTGAAGAATAAATGGGTTTATAGGCTCAAGGAAGAAGATGGAGGAAAACAGAGGTACAAAGCTAGACTTGTGGTGAAGGGGTTTGCACAGAAGAAAGGTATTGATTTTGATGAAATATTTTCTCCTATTGTTAAAATGACTTCAATCAGAACTATTTTAAGTCTAGTACCAGTTGAAGATTTGCATCTTGAGCAGTTAGATGTAAAGATAGCCTTTCTCCATGGGGATTTGGAGGAAGAGATATATATGCAGCAACCACAAGGATATGAGGTGAAAGGGAAGGAGAAACTAGTGTGCAGGTTGAAGAGGAGCTTATATGGCTTAAATTAGGCTCCAAGGCAGTGGTATCTAAAATTTGACAAGTTTATGTCTGAACAAGGTTATACCAAATGCCACTCTGATCATTTTGTTTATCTAAAAAAGAAAAATGATGGAAGCTATATTATATTGTTATTGTATGTAGATGACATGCTTGTTGCAGGGTCTAACATGCAAGAAATAAATGTGCTCAAAAGAAAATTGGCAAATTCATTTGCAATGAAGGATTTGGGAGCTATAAAACAAATCCTCGGTATGAAAATCACTAGAGAGGAAAAATCGCAAATTAACATTGTCTCAGAATGAGTACATACGAAAGGTGTTGAAAATATTTAATATGCACAATGCAAAACCAGTTAGTACACCTTTTGCTAGCCATTTCAAACTTAGTAAGGAAATGTGCCCAAAGACCCAAGAAGACATGGATTATATGTCTAAAGTTACATATGCATCAGTAGTTGGAAGCTTAATGTATGCAATGGTCTGCATAAGACCTGATATTGCACATGCAGTGGGAGTTGTGAGCAGGTACATGAACAATCTAGGAAAGGAACATTGGATGGCAGTGAAATGGATTCTCAGATATTTGAAAGGTACCACAAATCAAGCATTATTATTTGGTGGTTCAAACATTTCTCTACAGGGATATGTTGATGCAGATATGACAGGTGATAGAGATAATAGGAGGTGCACTACAGGATATGTATTTACTGTTGGTGAAACAGCTACCAGTTTGGTTTCAAAAATCCAAAGTGTTGTTGCACTTTCAACAACAGAAGCACAGTATGTTGCTACTACAGAGGCTAGTAAAGAAATGATTTGGTTACAAAGGTTTATGGGTGAATTGGGTGAGGAACATGATATGGGCACATTATACAGTGATAGCCAAAGTGTCATTCATCTTACAAAGAACTCAACATTTCATTCCATGACTAAACACATACAGCTCAAGTGCCATTTCATATGATCAATGTTGGAAGATCAAGAGTTGAAGCTGGAAAAGATACACACTAGCCAAAATCCTACATATACGCTACGAAAAGTTGTAAATAGGGAGAAACTAAGAATATGCTCAGTTTCAAATGGTCTTCAAGGATGACGATGAAGATGAGAAACAGCCAGGTCCAAAGAGGAGTCATTTTCCAGCAAATGAAGCAGCAGTGGAGTTGCTACAATCATTCTCCAAGTGGGAGATTGTTGAGTATGGAGCATGATTGTTTAGAGGTCTTTGTTTTAGTCAAATGTATACCCTAGGAAGTTTGTACACCCCTCCACGCAGGGGGGTGAAGGGGGGACTTGTCCCCCTGCGGGGGTCCGGGGGGCCAATCCCCCCCCCCCCCCGGCTGGGGGTTTCGGGGGCCAGTGGTCCCCCGGCGGGGGTTTCAGGGGCAGCACCCCTTAAGCTAAAAACAGATGTAAAATTTCCTTGTAAAAGTATAGTAATTTCTAGTCCATCTAGGTCATTCATTAGGTGGATGATCTGATGGTAGAACTTATGTTTAGTTTAGGGTTTTTTGCCCTAGAAGGCAACCCCTCTCTTTGTATGAGGGCATTGTATTTGAGGTTGTGTAATAGATGTGTATTCTCCGAGTGAGAAGGAGAGAGGTGAGACTATGAGATAAAATAGAGGATATTACAGTGGATCTGCTATAGGTTGTGTCTCTTCATTTTGCTAGATAATAGAAAGGAAGGACTGGATGTTTGAGATGGACGTAGCCCAAACTGGGTGAACCATGTATATTTATGTGTCTCTTGTTTTATGTGTTTTCTGTGTTTATATTTCTGCAATATTTTATGTGTTCCATTGCTCTGTAATATATAATTTTCTAACAGGTTCTGCTGCTATGATCAATGCTTCATCTCTCGAATCAGATCCAAGGTCTTGCTGTGCAGTTTCCACTATCTTCTGCTTTCCTTTTCCTCCATACTTCTTTGGTCTCTTTTCCGGGTGTTGTTTCCAACAATGATCGTCATCATGACCTTCCTTTTTGCAGTGATTGCAATAAGGTCTTTCTCCTTCTTCTTTCTTAGTTGATGTCGTCTTCTTCTCCTTTCCTTTCCATTCCGCTTTAGGTTTTCCAATGGGAGGTTTGAACGGTGGTTTCTTGGAATGATCATCTCTTTCATTTTTTCCCCTGTTCTCAATATGAATTGCCTTCACACTAGCGAAGTCAATATTAGTTGGTTCAAACAACAATAACGAATGCCTAATGTAACCATGTAATGACCCAATATACTTGGTTACTACTTTAGGTGAATCAAGTACAATACCCAAATTAAGTGCTTACTTTCTAAACTCCTCTGTAAAACTTTCAATATTGTAGAATTGAGACTTCTGTGATTTGTCATAGTTATAAGGAGAGCTTCTGCGTGAATCACATAAGAAAGATTTCTGCCAACACGTTTCGAACCAACCAATGTGGTTCATCGTCAGGACAAGTTGAAGATACAGATCTAGCTCAGCGTTATAAATAGTCCAGGCAGAGACTCCAACGGCTAAAAAACACTAACGGCTACTTAATCACTCAAGAACCCCAGTCAAACTTCCTCTAATTAAATTAATATTAAAATATTATTTTATTCAGACCTAGGTTAATCTCGAATAAATAATCCATTTATTTAATTTCAGATATTACCTCATTATCCGTAAAATTATATATATATATTTATATGTTAATATTTATCTAATTAATTCATTAAATCTAACCTAAATATATATGTATAGGGCCCTATTAGTTAAGATTGTTATCCTAATTGTGATTAATTTATTACAATAGTAATGCATTATATGGTTATATGTGTCAAATAATAATATATATAATCAATACTA
>APFE030926534.1:10332-25258 GCA_000404065.3 Pinus taeda | reverse complement strand
TAATATTTTAATATTAATTTAATTAGAGGAAGTTTGACTGGGGTTCTTGAGTGATTAAGTAGCCGTTAGTGTTTTTTAGCCGTTGGAGTCTCTGCCTGGACTATTTATAACGCTGAGCTAGATCTGTATCTTCAACTTGTCCTGACGATGAACCACATTGGTTGGTTCGAAACGCGTTGGCAGAAATCTTTCTTATGTGATTCACGCAGAAGCTCTCCTTATAACTTTCAATATCTTGACCTTTGCCTTGCCTTAAATATTGCCAATTCATTAATGCTTTTTGCTTGTAACCCAAGGGATAAAATTGATCCTTTAACGCAGAAATAAAATCAGGCCATGAGGTAAAAAGGTTAACCACATTCTCACTGCTTTGCAATTTTCTCTCCCACCATACGAGAGCGGTGTTGCTCAGCCGTAGAGAGGCCAGTTGAATCTCTGCCTCATCCTCCATGATTTACTGAATCTTGTAGTAGATCTCAATCTACCTAATCCAATTATTAAGCTTTTCTTCATTACTTTCACCATTAAACATGGGAAGATCAAATTTGACATCTAATTTAAAGAAAGGTTGCTTAGATGCATCCCTTGAATTTCTATGATTATGGTGGTGAGAGGAAGAATAACTTTCACTCGTGGAATGAGAAGGAGGGGGGTTCTTCTCCACCATTTCCATGTATTGAACCTTGTTCTTTTGGTTTTCTCTCTTCTACATTCTCCAGCCTTGAAAGCAACTGACCGACATTCTCTGCCATTGAATAGAAGGTCTTGCGGAGATTTCTCTCCTCTTTAAGATGAGCCTCTTCATCTGCCATGTTTCTCCTTCGACATGCACACCCCACTTCGGGATCGGAAGGCTCTAGTTTCCCTTCACCTCTTCGGCGCCTGTTTCTTGTTAGCATACAAACATGCAATTCACATCTAAAAAGACCTGCTTTGATACCACTTGATCCAAGATCTTTTGCTTATAGATGTATTAAAGAATCACATGTAGAAATTGTAGCTTAACCATAGAAATTTAATGTGCACATGATAGAAGAAGAAGAACACATAAAGATGAGAAGAAGACAAGAATCTTGATAATAGAGTTCATCCAACTTGGACTACGTCTCTGGGCCCTACTCGATCAATGGGGAGGCCTTCATTCATTAAATGGCATGAAAAGGAAGAATACAATAATCAGTTACAAAAAGGAGTCATATACCTCCATTCTGAAAGATGGCTGAAAAATGTAGAACTCGGATGGAGAAACGGATAGTTCCCTTGCATTCGTGGCATCGAGAAGGGCTGAAACCATATAAAATTTGTCAAGTTTTGACAATATGAACTTCCGCCCCTCCTGCAAGCTCCTGCCTCGAACCGCATGCACTATCCTCCCCCTCTACACTTTTATGTGTTCATTGTGTTTTATAACATTCTTTTGTTACAGGGACGCTTAAATTAGGGAGTCTGTTTGTTTACAATAGAAGCTGTTTGAATGGAAAGATCGGTGGGCACGATGAATCTGACTGTCCGACCTTCCTTTGCAACAAATCCCTAAAAATAGCCTTTTTTCATTTATTACAATAATACACGAAAAAACAAGAAAATCTGACTGCAAAGCTATAAAGTCGGACTTCAAATTATATAAAATATGCCTTATTCTCCTGTTAGGTCCATGCTTATCGCAAGTCGTAACGACCCTGGGATCTTTCCTTTGACTATGCCAGTCGCCGATTGCCAATATCGACGTATTGCTATCGGCCCCATCGCAATATTGTTGTCAGCATATCGCAATCGCTACAACCCAGGGGTCTTTCCTTATACCTTGGCATACACCAATGCTGATATCGCATGTCGCTTGGTCTGGGTCTCGATATCACATACTGCCTACCACCAATTGCGATAAGTCATAGATCGATGATCGAGGGTTCCTTCCTCCTGGCCTTAAGTCCGCCCCTTGAACCCTTCCGATTGTGATTTTCCTTCGTAAGGCTTTAAACCCATTTTTTAGAAGAAATGCCTCATTTTTCAAAGGAACAAAGGCATCTTCTTTTTGTGATAGCTTCATCATCCGAAGTCCATTTTAGCCCATTCAAGTTGTAGTAGATTCATAATGAAAATATCTACACAATGGGACTATTTCTAGGAGCATCCTTGGACTTTCATTTTCCTCTGTTTTCTCCAAGTCAACCCAAAACTTTGATTGCTTCTATCTCCTTCATTCGAACTCAGATTGGAGTGTCATTCACACCGTTGGAATCACGGTGACAAGCACTTCAATCTGATGTCAAGATAATTTTCTGCCTCTTTGAATTTTGAGCCTTTTCCCATGCCACTGTGTCTGAAGATCCTCCTGGATCAGTGAAGATCTGAAGGTTGTTGCAACGATGAACCCTAAGAGTTTATCGACTTGCGCAAAGTCAAATGTGGGGCACTGGAAGACATCACACTAGTCTCTAGATGCAAAAACTTGGTTCTTACATCCCCCAATATTGCTTCAGGTGAGAATACAGCCTGTGTTGCGTGGGTTGTTGCCGAAAGGGCCAGTAGTGTAGGTTTTTGTTGGTTGGCACAGCTAACTCTGAACTTGGGTCAAGACCCCCTAAGACAACACATAGTCTTAAATTTCTATTTAACCCCTTTCTAATGAGTTGTTGCACACCTCCTAACTCCTCTCCATTGGGGAGAAATTATTTTTTCAAGTTAAAAACCATTTTTTTTAACCTCTGTCAAGTTAGCCTACTTAAGAACAAGTCATCCCTCCCCAAAAAACATGTATTTTTAGTGTATGATTGAATTAGTATAAATAAGAGATACTACTCCCTCATTCGACCCAACCAACTCGGTGAAGAAAGAAGTAGACACATTTGGGCCTGAGGAAAAGGATTAAAGGTTCATATCTCATGAACTTTGAAGGTGATTGAAGATAGATTTCTTAATTTTTATCTTTGATTTTTGGGAAAGGTCGTTGGTGGGTTTCTGATCAGGTTCTAGTATATTTTTGAATTTATTCCTATTAGAAATTCATCCTCGCTTGTGGCATCTTGTGCAGCATAATTGGGACTGCTCTTGGAGCATTTTTTGGCCTCCCTTACCTATGCAGAACTTGGCCTTTTTGTAGAAAAATCTAGGTCTGTAACAGATCTCGGCCCCCTCTCTGTGAACATACCTCAGTCCTATGAATTTGGCATATTTTTTGGGTTATTTGATACTAGCAATGGCCTCAAATTGACCTTCTATGGAGCAAATATTGGATCTACTATGGAATAGATCTTAGCTTGCCTTGAAGTTGTCTTTGGAGGTATTCTTTAGGTAGTATTAAGAAAACTTTATCAACCTCTTTGAAGTAATTTTTTGCAAACTTTATCATCCTCTTTCAAGCAATCTTGATCAATATTTGGATATCCTAAAGAAAACTTTGGAGCACACTTTGGACCAGAGTTTGAAGGATCCTTGAAGCATATTTGAAGACAATTGGAGTAGCATTTTGGAGCATTCCTGAAGCTTTTTGAAGTGGAGTTGAAGTAGTCTCTTAAAGCCTTCCTTGAACCAAACTTAAGGCAGACTTGGATTAGTCCTTGAAGAATTGTTGAAACATCCTTTCAAGTGTATCTTTGAAGTGATCTTGTGGAGCATAGCTTGGAGAATTTTTTGGAGCAGCCTTGAAGCCACTTGATGGCATCTTGAAGTAGTATTTTGGTAAATATTTGAAGTATATTTAAACTACTTATATAGGTTATAGCCTAAGAGGATTTATGTCCTCATTGAGACTAAGTTGGTGCCAAGGATTTTGTTTGAGGATTGAAGTCCTCATTCAAGTTTGGAGCCTTGAAGAAGCTAGATATTTTGTTGTATGGGTTAGATATTGAATTTGTACAAAAGAGGATTTAATTCCTCACTATCTTCATTAATAAAATTATTTTCTTGTTCTACTTCTTGTTTTCTAGTTTAACTTGTGATAAAATCTTAACTGGCATAATATAACAATTTTAATAAATATTGATTCACCCTAACTCTAGGTATTTCTAACAATTGTTATCAGAGCCAACTTCTTCAAGATCAGCCTAAAATATGGAAGAAGGATATTTGAATCACAATGGCCAGTAAATATGCTAAGGTCCCCCAATTTGATGGAACAAATTTTGCCTTTTAGAAGGTTAGAATGAAGCACTACTTAATGTCTCTTGTAGTTGATATTTGGAAATCTATCACAGATGGATAGAAGATCCCATCCCCTCTACGAACAAACCCAGAATATGTGTAAAATTCCAAGGCTTTGAATTATATAGTGAGTGGTTTTTCATATTCATAATTCACCAAAGTTATGGCTATTGAAATAGCTAAAGATATGTGGGAAAAGCTCATCAATATTTATGAAGGAGATGACAAGGTCAAAATGGAAAAGCTTCAAACCATTAGAAGGTAGTTTTAAAGTCTCAAGATGTTGAAGAAGAAGATATTGTTGCTTATTTTCTCCGAGTAGATGAGGTAGTTAACACTCTCAGAGGACTAAGTGAGAAATTCAATGAAAAGATGATTGTCCAAAAGGTCTTGAGATCCCTTCCAAATTTTTTTGATTCCAAGGTTTGTGTCATAAAAGAACTAAATGATTTGGAATCTATAAATGGATGAACGTCTTGTAATTCTCAAATAATATGAGATGAGGTTAGGACATTCAACTCATAAGGAAGTTGCATTACAGTAGCAATGATTTTGATATTGAAATGGCACAATTGTTCAGGAAGCTAAAGAAAGGAACCAAACTCAAAGGTAAGTTACCTCTCATTTTCTTTAGATGTGGTAAAATAGAAAATTATATAGCAAAGTGTCCTTTAAAGATGACACTGATGATGAGGACGAACCCTGAAGAGGAAAGGCTCAAACAAAAGAATTTCTTCTCCAAGCAAGATAGTGATGACTCTAAGGAAGAAGCGTAAATATGGTGGAAGAATGAAGTATTGTTCATGGCCTTCACAAATGAAATATATAATCCAAAAGAAGAATAAGGAAGTCCAAAATAAGTAGAAGGAAACATGGAAGAACTATTGATTAGTTCCATACAAGAAAATGATAGACTTGGGAAAAAGAATGTAAATTTATCTTAGGAAATATCTCTCTTAAAATCAAGAAGGAAGAAGCTAAAAGAATAGAGGAAGTATAGAGTAATAAATTGTTGGAAATAATACTAAGAGGGGGGGTGAATTGGTATTTACAATTCAACAATATTTTCATTTCACAATCAGATTTATATATGCTACTTCAGTGAAGTGAACTTGCATGTGCACGCAACTGTGATTAAGGAAACTAGCGTATACCCAGAGAACTTATGATTTAGTTAATTCATCATGTGTTGATCTTTAATCAGTGCATCGGTACTTTATTATACAGTAACTATGTGCAGTAATAACATAATAAACCATCACACATAATAAACACACATGAACACGAATATTTAAGGTGGAAACCCAATGGGCAGAAAAACTAGCTATTGTTGTCATCTTTATCTTAAATTTAATATAAAGAAAATATGTGTACAATATTGTACTGGTGTAGACTCGTACTAGTATGCAAGCACCCACCTACAGAAGGCTACAACCTTATCTCATTCTCCAGCTTGTACTGGAAGGGAGATACAACCCCTAGCTCTTGTACTAGCTGATATGTTTATTAGTATGTAGGCATTGGCCTACAGAATGCTACGACCTTCTCTCTTCCTCCAGGGACCATGTTTCATAAATTTTCAGACTGGATGCTCTTGGTACACAACAACACAATATGAAGGCCTAGTTTCATCAAATTTTCACATTGGACCCATCAGAAACTTTGAAGCTCAAACTCTATAATAATAACTACATCAACCAACAACCAATTAATCTGAACAGTCAAATCACTCTCACCAGAACACTTTGTTGAACCCAAAAACCTGCATCATCATTCAGAACTAGTTGTAACCTCAAAAATCATACATAAGAATGCATATGCTACTTTAATGAACCCAGCTTGCATGTATACGCTAATTCCTTTAATCAAACCTGCATATACCTCCAAAACTACTGAATCAAATTTGTACCAACCAGTAATATTTTGAACATCTACTGTCAAATTACAGAGATCTAAATAGTTAGCAGTAAAGATCACCCTTCTCACTTAATCAGTCAATCAATCAAACTCAATCTCCTTATGCATTCATTTCTACTTTCAGATGTAAGAAGACATCATTGATAGACAGTAGTAAACTAGCAGCACTGATCAAATAGATCAATCATTTCTAAATCACGTGATCTTCTTTATTATACGCTACTTGGAAGCTTCGAACCAACATGTATATGCGCCTTCACCAAGGCGAACTAGTATATAGATCTTCAAATACTAACTTACAACTTCGTTGCTATTCCATATCTCAGACATACTCAGATCATGACATTTAAAGAATAAAACATGTGTAAGAAATCAGATCTAGCCCAACCAATATCAAATCATTCAATGATAAGTCATTTCAGGTCTCATGATCTAGATCCAACATTGAATTCAAGGTGCACATAATATTTCAGATTATATCATAATCATAGCCCCTGCAACATAAAATATACTTCAGATATAATTATTCCTGAGAAACCCTTTCACTTACATACTTGGCCCTTTGATCTTTTCCTCCTTATATATTTGTTTGCCTTTCTCAATACCTAGGACCAAAACAACACTTAGAACCTGTGGTATTCTTGGACGGGATCAAGTAGTTATTACTTCGCTCAATGTTGTGGGCTAATACCATGGTATTGACCCTTGGTATTCTTTAATCTTGTATTTCCTTGATTTTCCAACCCATACGCACTTTTTCTCTTGTGAAAGTGTGTGCATACGTATACACTCTTTTTGTTCTGTGAACCTGCGGGTATACGCTGCTTTGAGAAGGTAAGCATGTGTATACAACTTAAACTACCTTACAACATCCTTTTCCTTAAATATCTTGATTCTGATTAATATACCTTTCTTCCAACTTCCTCTTCTTTTGTAACAATGCCCTATTACCTCTGAATTGACATGTTACAATGTGAGTTGCCCTTTATCAAATTTGAACTGACCTATGAGTGAGTTTCCATCAAGGACAACACCTGTATCATAATGCTAACAATCTCCCCCTTTGGACTTGATGGCAACCATATTGGTGTTGATTACTCCAAGCTATTGAACATGTTAGAGATATCAAGCAACACCAAAATACTCTCCCCCTTTGACATCAAGGGCAAATAGCAGACCAAGATATTCTCCCCCTTTGAGATACACTATGTTGTCCATGCTCCCCCTGAGTACATGTAGAGTTGGTAGAGATATTTTTCAAAATAATAACATGAATCTATAAGTCAACTATGTGAGTATGACCTTCCTATCACCAATGACTCGTACATACATCAATCACTCAACCAAGTGGGGATACACCAAATTTGACTCATCTGCCCAACAAAGTGGGGATATACCAATTGTTTATACATGAATGAAATATAGAAATTGTTACATCATCCTTCCCATGCATAGTGGGGATAAAAATTACATCATATATCCAATAGGACCCATTCAAAAAGAGACTATGATAGAAGGAGACATATTACACCCTAGATCTTTACATGACCTATGCAACAAAGAATATCTGAACCCATAGCTGAAATCAACAACCATAATGCCAAAAATACAGAATGTTTGTGAAGGCTAATGCTCCCCTTGAACCTATGCTACTTGTGCATTGTCAACAAATCATTCATCAAGGCATCTTCATCAGTCAGATAAAAATCAATGAACAAAGCATATCAGTAGACTGTAATCATCAATATCAAACTAAGCACTCATGTCAGAGTCTAACCCACTGTTTTTCTATCAGAAAAACATATACACTCTTGCAGCCACAGAAACTCGTGTATATACATGATTATCCTTCATGAAACCCACATATAGGAACATTCCTTTGAAAACTAATTTAACAATAGGATCATGCAGAAACTACTCCCAGCTTTTGTCTGAGATATTCAAATGTTTCTCTGGGAAGCAGTTTGGTAAATATATCAGCAACTTGTTCTTTGGAGGGAACATACTCCAATTTAACCTTTTGTTCAATCACTTGTTCTCGTAGAAAATGGTACTTAATGGGTATGTGCTTGGTCTTGGAGTGCATGACTAGATTTTTAGAAATACTGATGGAACTTGTATTGTCACATAGAATGGAGATGGGTGGAGAACATGTAATTTGATTATCTTGCATTGTTTGCATCATCAAAAGTAGTTGTGTGCAGCAAGATGTAGCAGCCACATATTCTGCTTCAGTTGTAGATAAGGCAATCGAACTTTGTTTCTTATTGAACCAAGACACTAACTATGATCACATATAGAATGCACCTCCACTAGTGCTTTTTTGATCATCAACATTTCCTACCCAATCTGCATTTGTATATGTGTGAAGAGTGAGATCAATATCTTTAGGATACCATAGACCAAAGTCCTGAGTTCCTTGGATATATTTGAATATTCTTTTTACAACCTACAGATGTGATTCTTTTGGATTTTCTTGGAACCTTCCAACAATTCCTACAATAGATCTGTATGTTGGTCAATTCACTGAAGGTGATTCATCATTAGAACTGAGACTACATCTTGTTACCATTGGAGTACATACTGGTTTAGAATCTTCCATTCCGTACTTCTTCAGAATCTGCTTGAGATATTTAGTTTGTGAAAGAAAAAGGCCATCTTTTGTTTGTTGTACTTGTAGACCAAGAAAATAAGTTATTTCACCAATTAATGACATTTCAAATTCTTGGTGCATAACAAAAGAAACGTTCTCACTCATAGATTCTTCATTGCTGCCAAAGATGATATCGTCAACATAAACAACAATAATTACTAGTTTATCATTCTCAATCTTGGTGTATAAGTTGTTGTCTGCAGATCCTTTTGTGAACCTTTGTTGTTGTAGATATTTGTCAAGGCAATAGTACCAAGCCCTTAGAGCTTGTTTCAGTCCATAAAGAGCCTTTTTGAGCTTGCATACGCGTTTTGCACCATTTCCTAGAATGAGTCTTCTGGTTGTTCAATATGAACTTGTTCTTCTAACTCTCCATTAAGGAATGCAGATTTTACATCCATTTGATATACTTTGAATTTCCAAAAACTTGAAAGAGAAAGAAACATTCTTATGGCTTCAAGTCTGGAAACAGGTGCAAATGTTTCTTCAAAGTCTATACCTTCTTGTTGAGCATACCCTTTACAAACAATTCTTGCTTTGTTTCTAATAACCTCTCCATTTTCATTCAATTTATTCTTGAATATCCATTTTGTTCCTATAACATTTTTATCAAGAGGATTATGAACTAGTTCCCAAGTATCATTCTTTTAAATTTGATCAAGTTCTTCATTCATTGCCTTAACTCAACATTCATATTTGCTAGCTTCATTTTATGTGGTTCTATGGAGGATACTAATGCTAGATAATTGGAAGTTCTTTCAAGAGTTCTTCTTGTCTGTTCTCCAGACCCTTTTTCTCCTAGAATTTGAGATTCTAGAAGATTATTTTGAACATACCTGGATGGATTATTTTCCCTTTCAGTTGTATTTTCTTCTGATACTTCATTGGTTTCTTCCTCTATATCATTTTAATTTGATACGAGAAAGCATTCACTGTCTTCCTCATTATCATCATCCTTTGTTGACTTCATGTGTTCAGGATTTTTGCATGCTTCATCAATTAGTACATCAATACATTCAACAATTTTTTGAAGACTCTTGTTAGAACATTTGTATCCTTTACTTCTAGATGAATAACCCATAAGAATTCCTTCGACTACTCTAGGTTCAAACTTACCAAGTTTTTCATCAGTATTTTTGATGAAACATTTGCTTCCAAAAACTCTAAAATGTTTTATAGTAGGAGCCTTACAATATCAAAGTTCATATGGAGTTTTATCACTATTTACCCAAACATTAGCTTTGTTGAGAATAGTCACGGCAATAAATGCATCTTCACCCCAAAATGTGGCAGGAGTTCCAAATTCATCAAGCATAGCTCGAGCCATTTGTTGAATTGTTCTATTCATTATTTCCACTATGCCATTTTGTTGAGGAGTTTTGGAAATAGATAACTACCTTTTTATTCCATGTTGTTCACAAAAATCAAAAAAATCATCTGATATGAATTCTACCCCTTGATCAGATCTGAGACATTTGATTTTTCAATTTGATTCATTTTCATCTAAAGCTTTAAAGGCTTTAAAATTTTTGAATGCTTCATCTTTATTCTTTAGTAGACCTATCCAACACATTCTAGAAAAATCATCAATGAATAAAATAAAGTATTCTTCTCCACGAGGTGACTTTTTCCTTGTTGGTCCACACAAATCAGTATGGATGAGTTCAAGAGACTTACTTGTTGATCCTTCTTTTTCATTGAAATGAACTCTGGTTTGCTTACCAACTTGACATGGTTTGCAAATGGTATTTTCTGGGATGTTGATATCTGGAATATCACGAACCACCTTGAGTCTACATGATTTTCTTATTTGAGAAAAGCTTAGATGCCCCAATCTTCTGTACCATAACCAGTTTTCATCTATTTTGCTTAGAGAGCATTATTGTTTTCCTCCTTTTAGTATATATAGATTGCTTGGAATTCTTGTGCCTTTGATTACAGCCTTTCCTGTATCAAGCTCACAAACCACACATTTGTTTGATCGAAACACAACTTCATTTCCTTGATCACAAATTTTACTGACATTCAACAAGTTATGCTTTAAGCCATCAACATACATGACATTTCCAGCTTTAACCTTTTCTTTCAAATAAATAGAACCTTTTCCTTTAATGACAGTTGGTGTGTCATTTCAAAAGGAGACATTCTTTTCCTTTTCTAAAGCATTATATGAATGAATTTTATCTTTATCATCTGCCATGTGTTTAGAGCATCTGTTGTCAATGTACCACTGATTTTCTTGGCCTTCTGCAAACAAAGCTATGCCACATCTTTCTAATTGAAATTCCTTCTTTATCCATACCTTGGAATTTGACGATGTTTGCTCCTTTTGAATTGTTGGCCAAAATTTTCTCCTACATTCAGATTCTTCATGACCAAAGTTATTGCAAAATGAACATTCAATTTCATCTTCAAGAGGAGAAAAGTTATTATAAGAACTTTTCTTGATTCCTGATACGCTACTTTGATTTCGTGTTTCTCTAGTAGTGATAGTTTTGTGAGCAACACATTGAGCAGCCTTATACCCAAAGTTATGGCATGAAAAGCATTGTCCATTAAAGAAGTTTATGTGATCATAGAATCTTTGGGTATTGTTTACCTTTTGGTTGATGTTTCAATTGATATTCATCCTTGGAGCATGATTTACCTGATGAGTACTTTTAGGCTTTTGTTGAAGATTGACATATTGTTCACTAGTCTTTGTTGCATCAAGATAGCTTTTGGTGGTGGCTGACAACTTTTGTGATTGGGATGATTCTTCAGTATGTCCAAGACCGGTCTTTATAAGAGGAGAGCGATGAACCTTGATGATTTCATTTAAAGTTTATGATCCTTTAGCAAATCTAAGATTTAGAGATTTTGTCTTCTCAAGTTCTTTTCTTAGACCCACAACTTCACATTCTATTTTTTCATTGTGCTTTTCTCTTTCAGTGAGTTGATGTGTCAAAGTGTCTATGATCATATTCTTTTCTTCCACACAGATTTTGATTTTAGTGATTTCTTCAAGAAAGTTTTCCTCTTCTAAGGAATCCAAAAAATCATCATTTTCATAAGCCATGGGTAGTTTATATGCTTGTTCAGTTTCATCTTCATCACTATTAGATAATCCATCACTATCTTCATGAGTATAGTAACTTCTTTTATTAACAACATGTTTCCTATTTCCTTTTGCAGACTCATTTCCTTTCTCATGATTATGCTTATGAGGACATTTTGTAGCATAATGGCCAACTCTACCACAAGCAAAGCATTTGAATGGTAGCTTTCCTCTAATATTCTGGAACCCCATTGAAGCTTCTTGACAAATTTTACCTCATCTTCTTCTTCTAAAATATATCCTGATTCATTAATATCTTCCTTTTCTTTTCCCTTTGTTGAAGCTTTGAAGTGAACTTGCGTATATAAATCTGTCAGTAAAATTTGTGATCAACAGCAATAGATTGAAGATTTATATACGCTACTTCAATGAAGTGAACTTGCGTGTGCACGCAACTGTGATTAAGTAAACCAACGTATACCCATAGAACTTATGATTTAGTTAATTCATCATGTGTTGATATTTAATCAGTGCATCAGTACTTTATTATACAGTAACTATGTGTAGTAATAACATAATAAATCATCACACATAAGCAACACACATGAACACCAAGATTTAAGGTGGAAACCCAATGCAGGAGAAAAACCACTTGTTGTTTTCATCTCTGTCTTCTTTTTAATATAACAAAAATCTATTTACAATCTTATATTGGTGCAAACTCATACTAATACGTAGGCACCCACCTGCAGAAGGCTACAACCTTCTCTCATTCTACAAATTCTACTAGAAGGGAGCTACAACCCCCTATATCTTGTACTAGCCGATATTTTTACTAGTACGTAGGTGCCAGCCTATAGAAGGATACAACCTTCTCTCTTCCTCTAGGGATCACGTTTCATAAATTTTCAAACTGGATGCTCTTGGTACATAACAACATAATATGAAGGCCTCGTTTCATAAAATTTTCACACTAGACCCATCAAAAACCTTGAAGCTTAAACTCTATAATAATAAATGCATCAATCAACAATCAGTCAATTTGAACAGTAAGATCACTATCACCAAAACACTGTGTTGAACCCAGAAACCTGCATCATCATTCAGAACCAGCTACAATCTCAAAAATCATACATCAAAATGCATACACTACTTTAATGAACCCAACTTGTGTGTATATGCTACTTCCTTTAACCAAACCTACATATACCTCCAAAACTATTGAATCATAAAAACTTCTAAATCAAATATGTACCAACTAGTAATATTCTGAACATCTACTCTCAAATTACAAAGATCTAGACAAATAGTAGTAAAGATCACCCTTCTTACCTAATAAATCAATCAATGAGACTCAATCTCCTTATGCATTTAGTTCTACTTTCATATCTAAGAAGACATCATTGACAGACAGTAGTAAATCAGCAACACTAATCAGATAGATCAATCATTTCTGAATAACAATCTTTTCTTTTGTATATGCTACTTGGAATATTTGAACCAGTGTGTATACGCACCTCTACCAAGGTGAACCAGCTTATAGATCTGCAAATACTAACTTACAAATTCAATGCTATTCCATATTTCAGACATACCCAGATCATGACATTTAAAGAATAAAACATGTGTAAGCAATCAGATCTACCCCAACCAATATCACATCATTCAATGATAAGTCATTTCAGGTCTCATGATCATGATCCAAAATTGAATTCAAGGCGCACATAATATTTTTGATTATATCATAATCATAGCCCCTGCAACATAAAATATACTTCAGATAGAAGTATTCCTGAGAAACCTTTTCACTTGCATACTTGGCCCTTTGATCTTTTCCTCCTTATATAGTTTTTGGCCTTTCTCAATACCTGGGACCAAAACAACACTTAGAACCTGTGGTATTCCAAGACAGGATAAAATAGTCGTTACTCCGCTTAATATTGTGGGTTAATACCATGGTATTGACCCTTGGTATTCTTTAATCTTGTATTTCCTTGATTTTCCAACCCATACGCGCTTTTCCTCTTATGAAAGTGTGTGCATACATATACACTCTTTTTTTTCTATGAACCTACGTGGGTTAATACCATGGTATTGACCCTTGGTATTCTTTAATCTTGTATTTCCTTGATTTTCCAACCCCTACGCGTTTTTCCTCTTATGAAAGTGTATGCATACATATACGCTCTTTTTGTTCTGTGAACCTACGCTTCTTTGATAAGGTGAACCTATGTATACATCTTAAACTATGTTACAACATCCTTTTCCTTCAATCCCTTGATTCTGATCAGTAGACCTTTGTTCCAACTTCCTGTTCTTCTATACCAATGTCATGTTACCTTTGAATTCACCTATTACAATGTGAGTTTCCCTTTATCAAATATGAACTGACCTGTGAGTGAGTTACCATCAAGGACAAGACCTGTATCATAATGCCAACATAAACTAAAGGAAAATAAAGATATTTGTGGAAAATTGGAGGCAAAAGTGGTATCTTTAAAAAAAAAAGTTGGACAATTCCAACAAAAATTTGAAGAGCTCCCAAAACTTGGATAACATATTCAGCTTCCAAAGGCCACCACATGATAAATATAGACTTGGCTATATATGATAATCCTCCAATTATTAAGGAGACACCAATGGTCATCATAATGAAAAGCCTAGAAGTTTTATTGATGTTGTTAAAGGACCTCATCTCAATCACTCTTTAGAAAACAAAATTCATTCAAGAAACACCAACAAGTATCAAACTATTTTTCTTGGCAATTGTTTCTATTGTAAAAAAAATTATCATCAGGCAAAACATTACAAGGAATATAGGACTATTATCAATGAATTTAGACTTCTATGATCCATAACATTTGTTTAGAGAAATTTCGGCAAAATCACATAATTAATCATTTGTCGACGCGTTTCGAACCAACTAGTGTGGTTCATCGCCAGGACAAGTTGAAGATACAGATCCAGTTCAGTGTGTTAAATAGTCTAAGCAGGGACTCGAACGGCTAAAAATTCTAACGGCTACTTTTCCACTCGAGGACCCCAGTCAAACTTCCTTTAACTAATTTATATTAAATTACTATTATATTTAGGAGTTAGGTTAACCAGGTGAAAAATAAAACAGATCAAAGGTTAATTTATTAAAAATAATTCATTTATTTATTTAAATTATTAATCCA